>JARFJB010000680.1:0-77803 GCA_036346205.1 Vesta saturnalis
CTCTAGATCACGAATTAGTTCATGTACATATTCCAATATTTATATTCAATCGGCCTGTTTGTTTTTCCTTAAAAACATAGCTCCACCTCCCTTGGTGGGTGATGATGATAGCAAGGGTTTGATTATTTGCGTATACTTTTGCTGCGGCTCCTCGAATTTGCCCTTACGTCATAATCTCGCCTTACAACATTAGTAGCTTCTAAAATACTTCTATAATCTTTTCTATCTTTTGAATTTACTAGATTTAAATTGGGTTCATTCATAATAAGCAGATCATATAACCTGGAGTCCCTTTATACGTGACACCTTTAATAATCATATCGTTTCCTTTAATTGTAACGGAGTATTACCAATTGTCCATTTGTCAGTTTTGGTATCATAGTGGACTCCATAAGTATGATCAATAACACCTTCAGGATCCTCATAATACGTTCAACGTATATACGAGTAATTCAGATACTGCTCGAGAAATTCTTCTGAGATGGGTTCATTAGGGAAATCATCTGTGAACTAAGAGGTTCTTCTTCTTCCTTCAATATTAATCTCTCCTACAACAGATGTATCTAAGAAAGATGGTGTAGACCTGGAGGATTTGTTTGAAAAACGGAAGCTGAGCTAGTGGGCTAGTAGCACCTTTCTTGAATCACCTAATGGGTGAAGCCTGAGTCCGTTGAACTTGAGCTAGCGGCTAGCAGTAGTAGCCTACTTTCTCGGAAATATGAATAGGGTGGTTTTTGGGTTTAACGCCAATGGCCCTTTTAGGTGTTTTATCTGGATTGATTTTATTTACTATTTCAGTTAGAGGTTCTATTAGGGTTTATAAGTACTTTCAAATGTCTTTTCATCATCAATTCGAGCAGTTTTAATACTGTTATACTTCTGCTGTATTATTTTACGAGCCTGAATAATTTTTTTCTTTAATATCATTTCCTTGTTATCCATTGTAGTAAAGCGGGTTTGCTGAATAGATACCGGTTTACCTGAACAGATAGCTGTTTAACAAACAGATAGCTGTTAATACCTAAACAGATCAGTACCTACTAAACTACTGTAAGCAGTTCAAGGTATTATATATTCATCAAATCTTTTCCTATAGCGACCATTATTAACTTCAGCATCCTTGTTTATGACCATGAAACCAAACGGATCTACCCAGCATTTTGAACACATGTCCCGAAATAATTTCGTGCTTATGGTGGGACTTATGTGATCCTCATACACATGTTTTAGGTTTAATTCATCTTGTTCAAATAATATAATTAGATCACGAACTAATTGCTTTGGAATTTTACTGTAAGTTTGACCCAAATAGAAACAGTCAATATCGTTATGCCTACCCATAGAAAAATATGCCCTTATGTTATTTTGCTTTTCACAAGCGATATCATCGAAGATAAAAATAGAGTTTGATTTTGCACAATTAGGCTCAATCACTTCTTGATTATCACTGAAGGTAAAGTAACCTATGTCCCTCATTGGAAGTAAGATTTCCTGTAAAAGTTTGACTTAGAGTATACGTATACATGTTTAAATTTCAAGCCATATTTCTCGGTAATCAGACTGATCATTGCGTTTGTTTTACCACAATTGGAGGGGCCACATACAATACCGCGTGTACTATTAGGAAGTAAATCACCATCTTTTGAAGTAATAGACCTTTCATCAGTCATGATTTTGAATTGAGAGTTTTTGTTTTTGAGCAACTACTTTCATCGTTAGTGGATGAAATAAAACTAAACGCATAGTTACAACATTTTTATTTACATACTAGGCTGTATTACAGTAACTATAACTTTTTCACTTCCCCAGTGAGTAGGCTGCACAATAGCGTCATGGAGGATAAGACCATAGACAACAATTCCATTATCGAAAGGTGTTCCAATTTTATGCCTACTGTTGAGTTTTTTATGGATTCATTTTGTTTAGAGCAGTCCATTACAAATACTGGACGTGTTTTGAATTCGGAATAGTTGAATAATGCATCTTTATCATCTTCACCATAATAATCACATCGAAATTTCAAAAAATTGCGATAGGCAGGTATGTATTGGTTAGCATTGAAGTTCAAATGCATTGCTTCAAATGGATAATACTTAGAATTCAGATGTACTTTAAGATTTCTTATGTTAATGTGACCAAAATTTCCGGCCCTTGCTGACTTTGTGTACCTTTTACCTTGTTGGAATGCAACAATTATCCAACGTGGTTTTTTCATTTGCGTTGATGTTTTTATTGGCCATATGTCTGAGGTTGCCTGTTTTAAAGAAGGTAATTCATATCACTCCCATTGACGAAATGGAACAGTAATAATAGAATTTTTATTGATTCCTTGAAACAAGTTAAGTTTGGTACTTTCCATTGAATTCTATTTAAGGTTATTGAAGCATCAAATTCACTATAGTAACTGTATGTATCGCTTCTAGATCGAATTAAAACCAACTCTCGGCGCATATTCACGATTATCTGACGATAATATTCCATTATTCCAAATATGCGGTTCAATGGTATGCATATTGTAAAAGATTTTTCTCCATTTTGCTCATCGATTTCTACTTGTAATGGTTGTTCATTCTTTGGTGACCATCCCAAATGGCTTAGTGCTTTTCTTTTGCTTGCCGTATAAGAAGTATACCCCTTAAGCGTAGATGTTATACCTGGATTTCTGCAAACATCCACTCTTTAACCACCTAACTCATAACGAATTTCTTCGAAAAGACATTTCAGGAAATTGTTGGTTAAGCTGCATGCTTTTCTTTCATCTTCTATTTTGAGCCCAAGTTTACCTTCTATGTACAGAAAACTATCATAAGTAGCCGTAATTAGATCTTGACTTTGAGTTCAGATGCGTATTTCTTCGGAAGGTCCATACGGAAGATAAATGTGAATATCTGATTTAATTATTTATTTATTTATTTAACGATTCTGCCATTCTGGGTGAGAACTTTCAAACCAGTTAATTTTAAAAGGTATTTCTCTGCAGATGTTAACCGCAATGCAGGTTGATGACTAATTAATGGCTTACTGTAGGGATGATGTCTTTTATATGAATTTTTGAAAGATGGAATTGGTCTTGGATTAATTCTCAGACCCATGTTCTTTTAGTCCGAAGCGTACTGTGAATGGTTCACTTTCACCAAAATCTATTAATTCACCCTTTTGATTAGTCAAATTAATTGTTATATTGCTAAGTATGTCAGTGTTTACTTCTAAATATTGCGTATTGCTTGGAGTTTTATCTAGACGATAACCTGGTGGAACTGAAACATCAATCTCATATAATACTTCAGCAGGTTTCCCGTTTCGATAAGATCCATTAATAATGTTGCACTTTACGTGTAGATTAGTGTCTTTAAGTATTTGGATGTCTAACGCAGATGTACGTAAAATATTTGGTTCTAATATTTTAGACTCAAACCCTAGCATGCGGCCAATGCGATTTTCATTAGTAAAATCGATCTCAAATAAACTGTTTATCTCACATTTAAGTGTATTGTTGTTTGGTCTTTCTGTGGGTATTTTAGATTTTAGACAATCGCTAATTTCATCTAACTCATATGCACCGTGTGGAATATTAATCACTTGCAAATGAGATAAATTTGTTCTAAAATAAAATCTATTGTTGCCTGTATATGTTTCTAATGCCGTTGCAGCCGTAAAATCCAACCAATCCAATAACGTATTTCTTCTTCAAATCTAGTTCTATCGGTGGATAAAAGTTGTAGCTAGCTGTGTTACAACACCTTCTAAACTGAATGTTATTGACATAACTGAGAAAATTTGATGTGCTGATTATTTATATAAAAATTGTAAGCATAGGTGTCCGCAAATAATTGTATTAAACTCTTGACCTTGGTTGTAATTATAATACATTTTACACCCCCGAAAGTAGTTAATCACTTCGATTTGTGGTCGAAGATTACCGAAACTATCGTAATACCATACCTTTTTGCCACGCTTTTTGTAGCAAACCCAATGTGGTAATTTAGGCATGATATCTCATAAAAATATCCCTAAAGTAGGGTACATTTTTGACGTATTTCATTAAATCAATATCCGTAACGGTCTTTTGGGTATCTATTCAGTTTTTTGGAAACGGATTTAAGTATAATGCACCACCACCAGATTTGTTGGCTTTCTTATTCACGGAGTCTATTATAACTATCGATTTTGTAATTCGATTATGGTGCGATGTCCCTTCTTGCAATTTTTAGCATGTTTAGCATCATTGACTGCTTTAGCAATTCCTGAAAATCCTGCGAATAACGGAATGAGAAATAGTAAAAACCCTCCTTGTTTAGGTAGGGGAACTACTCTAGGGACTTTAATGTTTTTCTTTCCTCCTAAACTTTCTGCCACACGTTTTGCCGTTGAAAGCGCTGACTTTATTGTGTCTGTGAAATTTCCGTTAGGTTTAATTTTTTTAGCTATTGTTTTTCGTAAATACAATAAATTTACGCCATTGCATTTTTTCTTCTTATTCAGATTAGATCGACGTTTACACCCCATTCCTAATTTTCTCTTCGCATTCATTGCGGTACTGACTGCTAAAGCTGCAGTTCGTTCACTTAATGTTGCGTTTGATGATTTAAAGCGTTCCCAAGCTTTTTTTTGTAAAATTTTATCCGCTTTATGCCTATTATCTAAATCTCTGCAATCTCTGTAACTGATATCGTGAGCATCTAATTGATTAATACCGGGGTCACCGCGTGCGAGTCGTTTTTCTAACTTTGTGCCAGGACCGCAATACTGGTAACCAGGTAAATGCAATTCAAACGGAAGTTTATTGATTAGAGCATTCACTAAACCACCACCTGCACTCTTTCGCTTTAAACATTGTTTACCTGGATGGATAAAACGGTATTTATACCTAAATTGAAATGTGCAAACAGGTTGTATTTTCTTCTGTTTTCAAAATTCTGTCATATCCTTTAATCAATTCCCAATTGTAATGAATACCAATTGTTGAGCATAGATTATATCCTCATCCTCGTTCAAATTTGACCAATCATTTTTATTTTCAATTTCTTGGAATCGGAAAAATTGTAATTCTACATATGAATGCCATCTTAGAAGCTCATTCAATTCCTTCATATCCAACACTACATTATTGCTTTGATCACAGTTAACACACCCCATACGCACTACTGGTGCAAGCTTGAGGTGCGTACTGTATCCAATTGCCATATGTGTTGGATGATGAGTATCGTTCGATAACTTATAATAAATACAATCGACTAAGTATTCATTAGCTGCTTGTTTACACACTTCAGATAAATCATATGGATCCCCGTAAGTATTAGAAGAATAACCTTCATCATGTTTCTCTTCATTTTACTGCTACTACACCATCACTATTTTGACAGCACCAACAAAAAGGTAAAATTATTATTCATATTGTTACTGCAACTATGTGGGGTATCCATATATAACGGTGAACTTCTGAGTTTGGATCGTTGCTGAAATGATGTTATTGCTGCCTGAATTATAAGGACTGTACTTGCTTGCAATTGCACTAGGACTAAACGCTGTTTAAGAAATGATTTTAGTTAAATCATGTGGTGGGGTTGTGGCCCTACTATTAAAAACAAAATGTAGTTTGTTGTTTTCCCGACAGCACCCAAACTATTCATGAAGACATCCCTCGTGTTTAGCTGAGTTTTAAATTCTTCCATTCGAGTTTCTTCTTTCAAATACTCACAAAAGCGTTGGGGTAATATACATTTAAAATCATCCGTTTCCATCACTATACGTTCACCATACACTTTTTTGATATCTCGAGGTTTAAAGAGTTTGCAATAGGTACTTTGGTTAAGCCCTGCTAATTCCATGTTTAAAAATATTCCTCAAGTTATACTTGTTCTGCCAATAAATTCATTTAATACTATATTATTTAAAATTTTATTGCAGTTACAAGGAATTTTGTAAATGGTATTTGTTTTGTTCTTCTGGTGTTTTTGAATTGTGTAAATAATATAACATTATTTTTGTTTTACGATTCAAAAGCAGCTTTAATGTTACATTTGTGAAGATTTCTTAGTAAAATAGAGTTTTTATTAAAAAAATGGAATTGATGTGGGTTTAAAATCTTTTTGAGACTTGTTAGAATTTTTGTTATTATAAAAAAGATAAATTATTTTATTAACTGTTTTGATAATTATTGTTTTGAAAAGTATTTATAATTTCATTTGCTTTGGTCTAAATATAGGATCATAAATTTATCAATAATATTAAGAATTGTATCAATTTTAGTATTTATAGGTGGTACGCAAATTTTGAATTAATTCTCAAGGTTAAAGATTTAGATTTGATGGTTTGAAGCAATCGCTATATTTTGCCGTTAGTTACAAAATTTCCTGTTTCAGGCAACTCGAAATTTATGCAGTAATCTTTTGTTTTGTTTAACAGATAAGTGCGATTATCTTTTAGATTCATTTTTGCTTGTTGGGTTAATCGAACTTTATTTTAATGTGTCTATATAAATATTTGTTTAGTCTGTAATAATTGATTTTCGTGGTGTCTTCTTTAAGCCATGTATTTGTACATAGTTACAATTGCAAATTTGTCAATATATCCAGTATTTCTTTTACTTTTGTTGTTTATTTGTATCAATTGAGATAACATTTTACCATTAATGTCAATTTACCTGACGGGTTACATATATTGATAATTGAAATTAATCTTTGTTTATTTTTGTGCTTAATGATTGATTTGAAATTGCGTAATGAGCCAGATCGATTACAAAATTTTATTTTTAAATTATTTTGCAATCAAACGCAGAATACCTAAGGAATATTTTTATTGTATAAATTAATTTGAAGTATAAAAATCTAACCTTTAGATGAATGTCCAAATACGATATTTAAAGAGAAAGTATTAATAAAATATAAAGATATTATTTAAGATGAAAGCACTGGCCGTTCTATTATTAAATTTTTCAGAAACTAATGAATGTTTTGTTGAGAAAAAAAATTATTGAACCGAATTTTATTATTTTGATTCTTTTCTAAATCGAGTAACGTTTATTTAATTCAGTTTTTTTATAACAGTTAGAATACAAATTTATATGTAAAGGATCCTTAAAGTATTCAAATTAACGTTTTATATTTGAATTTTCATATGTGGATGTGTTTAATAAGTTTTAGACGATGTATTCAAATGTTTTAGATTTAAACACACACACACACACACACACACAACATATATATATATATATATATATATATATATATATATATATATATATATATATATATATATATATATATATATAAACTCATAAGTTGGACACATATGGAAAATTTTATTTTGACAGTTGTCAGACCATAGATTTTGGGTAATTTTGAAAATGTTAACCAGATTCGAAAATGGTCAAATTGACAAGATATAGAAAATTGTATTAAGAAATGTATTTGAATTAACAAAAGATATACAATTTTCAACCAAATCAGAAAAAAAACAAAAAATACCATTTATTCCCCTCTGCTTTTATTACGAAACATCATAACATCTTGTTTTACCTGCAAATAGTTTTAATTACCCAAATTACATCATTTTAGGTGAAAATTATCAAATATCTGTAAAATCGACAATTTGTGAGAGGAAAATTCAGAAAACACGATTTAGCCTCGTCACTGGTTGTGTTCATGCTCTGTATATTGAAGCGCATGAGTTGATCTAATATTTTTAACCGGTAATTAAAACGTGAACGAATTAATATTTGTAATTAAAACTTAACAACACATTATTTATCCTTATTAAATTTAATATTGATAAGTACATTTGAAATTAGCCATATTTTTGAATTTAATAGGTTGGCTTTTGAAAAATCAAATATTTCGGCTTATAAGTGTGAAAATGATTGCTCTTTAAAGTGTGCCTCATAATTTAAAATACGTAAAATTATGCAATATATGTTATTAAAACTACTTCCAGGTAAAACAAGATTTTGTTTCGTAATAAAAGCATTTTTTTTCTGATTTGTTTTAAAATTGGAATATGGGATCTTTGTTACATTCTAAACACATTTTCTTAATACAATTTTTTGATATCTTATCAATTTGACCCATTTTTCGGCATCACAGTTAACATTTTTCAAAATCTATGGTCACGTGACAAATGTCACAATGAATTTTTTTGTTGTCAGACATGCAGAAACGAACCGCCAATAGAGTTATTCAGAAATTTCAATAATAAACATTTTTACCATGTGTCCGACTTTATGGCGGTCTCTGTATACATGCGCGCGCGCGTGTGTGTATGTATGTGTGTGTGTATGTATTTTGAAGTTCATGGTATACAACTGTTTTGTTGTAGTAGAACTGTAGTAGTATTGTGAAAGTACATACGCACATAAAAGTACCCTTTCATAAGACAGGCGTCGTGTAGGCTTACCGAAGTGAGCCACAGTGGAAATGGGCTGTGTCGATATAAGGAGTAAAATGATTGAAAAGTAGTTTCAAACACCTTACACTTTCCATAAATCTGTAACTCACAGTGCTCAGTACGAGAAAAATTGTTTCAAGGCGCCACCACGATCTCAAACTTTGCTAAAATAAATAATCTTAGGCGGGATACTAAATTAATCCTATCTGACTGTGGAAGACAGGATTGTAGTAAAACCATTCACCACTCAAGTTCACTCACACTTACAAAGAAATTTATCCAAAATCTTAAATAACTTTTGAAATACACGGGTCGTGGTAAACTTATTGAACACATCCCATACATATGAAAATTCCAAATCATAAAACGTTAATTTGAATACTTTTTAAGGATCCCTCGTATACAAATAAATTTATATTTCTAACTGTTATAAAAAAACTGAGTTAAATAAACGTTACTCGATTTAGAAAAGAATCAAAACAATAAAATTCGTTTAATAATTTTTTTTCTCAACAAAACATTCATTAGTTTCTGAAAAATTTAAAAATAGAACGGCCAGTGATTTCATCATAAATAATATCTTTATATTTTGTTAATACTTTCTCTTTAAATATCGTATTTACACATTCCTCAAACGGTTTGAATTTTAATACTTCAAATCTGTAATTTGTACACAATAAAAAAATATTCTATTAGCAGTGTTCTGCGTTTGATTGACTGAAAATAATTTAAAAATAAAATTTTGTAATCGATCTGGCTCATTTCGCAATTTCAAATCGATCATTAAGCTCAAAAATAAACAAAGATTAATTTCAATTATCAATATATGTAACCCGTCAGGTAAATTGATACAGATTAATCATAAAATATTATCTCAGTTGATACAAATAAACAACAAAAGTAAATAAATTACTGGATATATGGACAAGTTTGCAATTGTAACCATGTACAAATACATGGCTTAAAGAAGACACCACGAAAATCAATTATTACAGACTAAAAATCCCCCTCCCCCCCAAATATTAATACTAAACACATTAAAATAGATAAAGTTTGATTAACCCAACAAGTAAAAATGAACCTAAAGGATAATCGTACTTATCTGTTAAACAAAACCTAAAACAAGTTCTTACAATTTATGTTAATTAATCCTTTATCCGTAGGTATGTTAAGTCCATATGGTCTGCTTTCAGTAATCCCTTTTAAATTTGCAATTCGCTATGCACAAAACACAGAAGACGGTCGTATTGGTTGAATAGACCGGCTGTTAAACTCACTGTAGAACGCAAATGTATCATGTAACATCACAAGTTATGCTTTAATGTTGGCCCTTCAACATAAACGTTTAACACGCTAAATAATATTTACTTCCACTTGTATAATGGAATTCTTATTTGCTTTGTACAATTGATTCTATGTTATCGATTGTACTTGCACTTCATTCAATGTCAATGATGATCACCAATGTCTTAACTAAATTTACAAGCTTTTAATTCAGTTGCTTAAAGGGTTACTTCAGGCTTTCTTTATTTATTATTAGATTATGCGCTTTACTACCGATCACTGCCCACAAAATATTTGCTGTGTTATTTTCAAATCTGCTTTCGCACTTTTTAAATTTCTTGAAGAAAATCACTATTCTTTCCTTCAACTCACAATTAAACTATCTATGATTGCCTATATGATTTATCCCGTTTTGGGTTATAGCAGTCATTTATATACGTGCTACTGGAACTAAAATTTCATAAACAAAATCCAGCACCGACTATTCTAATGTTCCCTCAAAAACAACGCGGGCGCGATCTGCCTTACTTAAGCTCTGCTCGTACTATCTGAACTCACTAAGTGTCCCTTCAATTGCAAACTAAGACGAACGTAGCCATTTTGAATTTACTTTGTAGATTAACTTACAACTCTCCGAAACAATCATTAATTGCAATTACATTTACTCTATACGTTATTCAGACTGTATCTCAACTTTTCATGAAAGTTTTGCATGTGGGCGATCCCTATTTCCGTACAATTCACCGAACATCACCACATTGTAACAACTTCATTCTTGAATATGCATCAAATCTTCATTATTGCACAATATTACCAAATTTCTGCAAACAAAAATATGCATACCTATTACTACTGCACGTTAATACAATATCAATATATCGTAATTATCATAATCTTACTCACTCATACGTCTACAAACATTTCTTTAATACCAATTCTTTTACATGCAGTAGCAAAGACCAGCTGTCTCTTACCAGTGCCGTCCCAGTAAAGATTGTCCCAAAACATTATTTTTAAACCAAATTTAGTGCTCTCAACATAAAAATCTTTCTACAACATCCAAATATTTTTTCATGTGATAACTAAAGCTTCATTAAACTCCAGTGACGTATTATTTACACCAACTTACATTCTACATACACACATAAAAAAAAATTTTCTGTGCAAACTCACAGCGATTACATTCAAAATACGTTCCATACGTTATCAAAATACTGGATATACATGGTTGAAATTGAGAGATCATTAAAGATTACTGTATAAATTTCGAGTTGCCTGAAACAGGAAATTTTGTAACTAACGGCAAAATATAGCGATTGCTTCAATGATATAACTATGAAAATAAACCATCAAATCTAAAACTTTAACCTTATTTGGGCAAACGATTGATTTAAAATTTGCGTACCGCCCATAAATACTAAAATTGATACAATTCATAATGTTATTGATAAATTTATGATCCTATATTTAGATCAAAGCAAATGAAAAGTGTTATCAATACTTTTCAAAACAATAATGATCCAAAAACGGTAATTATCAAATCAGTTAATAAAAGAATTTACCTTTTCTATAATAACAAAAAAAATTCTAATAAATCTCAAAAAGATTTTAAACATATATCAATTCCTTTTTTTAATAAAAACTCTATTTTACTAAGAAATCTTCACAAAGATAACATTAAAGCAGCTTTTGAATCGTAAAACAAAAATATTGTTATGTTATTTACACAATTAATATCAAAAACCCCAGAAGAACAAAAACAAATTCCATTTACAAAATTCCTTGTAACAACTGCAATATAATTTTAACTAATAAAGTAATATAAATGAATTTATTGGCACAACCAGTATAACTTGAGGAATATTTTAGAACGATCATGATCAATTATGGTAGCATACATAATTTTCAATCCTACTGGAAGTTGAAAACCTCTAATGTACGGTCTAAGTAAATCATATACTATATATATATATATATATATATATATATATATATATATATATATATATATATATATATATATATATATATATATATATATATTGAGATGTTCAGAAAGAGGTAAAGGAAGGATCGTACAGTTTAAATGACAATTTAGTAATAAAAAGGGGTGATTTTAAGCTGGATACATGTGCGAGACATTTTTTTATAGAAATCTGGTTCACGATGTGGTTAAAATAGATGTGTTGTGTATAAATTAGTCTGAATATTATTTACATAGTTTGGTTTCTTCATAAAAAGCATTGTGCTACCAACAAAGATGTCAAGAATGTTAAATACACCTATTTTGGTAAAGTCAATTTAGCATTTCATTTTTTTCAATAAAACTCAATTTTTGTAGGGTATTTTGGCAAGTAAACACTTTACAGGTGTTTAAACATAAATTGTATAGTTAGGATTATGTTAAGGATATTGTATAATTAGTTTTCGAAAGCAGGAAATGTAGAAATTTAATAAAGAGTTATCATATGACATATTAGACATTTTTCGCAAATATTTCTGGAAGCAACTAAGTGACAACACTGTGATTTAAGTTTAACAGCAAGAACAATGTTAAAACAACTTAGCATAAAGACATTCATGGTGATATACATTTTATAATAAAAATTTCAATAAGTGTGTTAGACGAAGAGACTTTTTAATGCAACATATATGACTCTATGCACTAGAAATATATAGTGAAAATAATAAAGACAAGCATTACAAACCTCGAACATGACATTTTTGTGTTAAAACATTTTAAATATGTGTTATTTCCAATTTTAGATTTAAGTTTGGTTAGGTTATAATTTCTAGGTTTTTCCATAATTTTTTTGTTTTTTCATATTATTAGGCTTTAATTTTGCTCGTAAAGCAATTAATAAGCGTTCTTTCACAGTATCTCACTGTTTTTATAAGGATACTTTGCTTTTTACCGCAAAATTGTGTGAAATCTTAGGTAAATCTAGAATATTTTTACATAAACTCAAAATTCTTTTAAATTCAATATTTCTAACACTAAAAGTATGTTTTCTTATGTAAAATTGCCTCAGAATTCCGTTTATGTTATTAGATTAAGTGTAGCTTGTAAGTTTAAATAGTTATAAGCATATTTAGTTTAGAGTAAGTTAGTTCGTATATTAATTTTAGGAACCATAGCTTGTTAGGTGTCTTTTTGTTCGAAATTTTATGTAGTTTTCATTTTTGTTGTTAGTTTTTAGATTCGATAAAGTATAAGAAAGTTATGGCCAAATTTCCATTTTAGTCCAAATTTGTAAATGTTTCGACCAATAAGAGCCTTAGTTACTTAGGTAATACGGCTGGAAAAAAATTGAATTTTTAGTAACAACCAAAAAGGTATAAAAGGACTTGCCCTGGACTCTCTAAGCTCTCTCTAGTTTTGTTAAAATTTAAAATAAGGTTAAAGCAGTGTTGTGCATTTGTGAAAAAAAAGAGTAAGTTTTCTTAACCTGATTAAACCATCGTAAAGAAAGTTACGTTTTACGAAGAAAATAATTCGAGAGCAATTGTTTTTATACCGGCGGTTAAATAAAATAGTTCGGTCTCCGATACCTGCTGATTTTCGTAAAATAATTATACGAGTTGATTTGTGTTACGTTTTTTTTTTTGTTGTTAAGAATTTTCGTGTTATCGTATTTAATTTAATTTCGTTTCTACCAAATTAAAAGCATATTTATTTGGTTACTGGTGTTTTATTTCTACGTACAATTCCTTCTTAATAAAATAAATTTGATCCGGTACCTAAAATAAAAGTGATAACAAAAGTTTGGATAACATTTAAACATTTCTTTTTAAACCGATAACAATCATTAAGTTTTTAATCTATTTAAATAAAAATTACCAAATTAAAATAAGTGACTGGAGTGGCCGATTTGGAAAGAAAACATCATTTGCCATTGGAAGCTGCTGACTTCGACAATCCAATTACCTGCATCAATTTGGAACTATTCGAAGACATCCACCTGCATTGAGGACTGTATATGTGAGTCACATTTTTTTGTATATAACCCTATTTTATTGTGGACATTATTCATTAGATATATGTATTGGTATATTATTTCAAACAATTACTTGGGTAAACACTTGTAAAGTAATCAAAATTTTTAAATCATTTTCATTGTTGAACTTCAACAGTAAATTTCCAAATTATTTGACAATTTTGACATCATTAAATTCATTAAATTACATTACAACGCATGCGTTAGAGGTAAATTCTATTCAGAGTAAATTTTATACAGTTGTAGAAATTTTATAAAGTGTAAATCTTATACACACATTCACATCTAAATATAAAGTTAATTTTCCAAACTAAATACCTTTGATCCCTATCCCCATTTGAGATTGAGCTAGTCCGGTGCAAAGTTAAAAATCCATTATTAATTTAATTAACATTTAAATTTATTTTTACCTAATATCTAATTGATCCCTATCCCCATATTCGTAATTTAATTATTAATTTAATAATTTAATTTTAAATAATATAATATATATATATATATATATATATATATATATATATATATATATATATATATATATATAATTATGGTTTATGTCTAACCTTCACTATGAAAAGAATGGCGTAATTACTGCGGTAGAGTAGTAGTGCACATTTACGAATTTTTGATTTTTAACACGCTAGAGATACCGGAACACGTTTGGAATATGTTAAATTACAACAGCGTTGCCGCCTCCTCTCAGAATTTAGTTTTACGGGATGCAAGGTCACGCTCAAAATCCTAATTGTTTGTAATACAAATACAATAGTTACCATTTTTGTAAACTCTGACTAATTCTAGGCTTTTTGCAGACTTTGTGCAATTTAAAGCATTTAAGAGTATTGATAAACTCCCTTTGTTTTGGAAATACAATTATCAGCGTTGTCTCCATCATATATTTGTATCAATAAAAAATTGTTGATAGAATTAGATATTTCCTATTGTTATTATAAATGTTGCATCACCCTCTTTCAAGAAACTGCATAATATGTAATGTCATAATAGGTTGCATTTCTTCTTATAATAGTATATTATATTTTAAGTAAGAGAAATGCATCTTTGTACGCAAATGAGAAGTTGAGTGGGGCACTCCTCATGCGTTTCATAATAGCATTTCGCTCACGTTACGTCAATTAATCAATCTGAACTTCAATAAAATTATCCTTCCAAAAAAAGTAAATCACTTTAATTCAATTTACAACCGTTACAATCGAAAGCTTCCCAAAAATGTATGTGTTATCAAGTCCAATTCCACGAACTACATTTCTGATCTATAGTACTAACAAATAATAATAATTTCGAAACTAATGGCATATATTTGATAAAATCACGACCACGCGACAACTTGTTAATAATATTTGATTTCTGTCACCGAACACAATGGTCTAAGGTACCTCAATAACTACACCTGTAAGATAAAGCATTAACGATTGGAAAAGGCTGATGATTATTTGTATGTACGAGTGGCTTTTCATAAATCTATTCAGACACTATATAGTAACATTTAGTTAGTGGTTTTTCATACTTGCTGCTTGTATTGTAACCCCTTCACACCCATGTTGCCACATGTCGCAACAAATCAATAACGTTGTGCCATCCGAGTTGTGGCAACAATTTTGAAATTAAATTTCTAATCTGGAATAATATTGCAGTTACGTGGATATACCCTGGAATGGTGCATATTTATTTACTAATATGATTTTAACTAGCTCATTAAAGGTCGATCGATCTTACCGATAGCAGGTGTGTTTCGTTTCCTTCGTGCAGTGTTAGTTTCGGCTTTGTCGAGTCTACGTGTACGTCGGGGCGGTCATTATTTTGTTTTTATAAGTCACAATATCCGCTTCAAGCGATTCTTATTCTGATATAGATTACAGTTTTTGTTTTTACAATGTTGCCTGTTTTCGTTATGAATGTATAAAAAAGAGGTTACATAATTATCCTAAAAAAATTGAAATTAAAATTATTACATTTCCTTTAATTTAAGTTAGCATCTGGATGTCTATTAACCTCTGTCTGTCATGAAGTTTTAAACGTCTGTTTGTAATAGATTATTGTTTTTGCGTTTACAAAGTTGCCTATTATAAAAGATGTTGCATAGTTATCCTAAAAAAATTATTTCATTTCTTTTAAATTTCATTTTGTAGGTTGGAAGGTCGTGTAGTGTTCCACACCAGATATTTAATTTCGTATGGCGTTAAAGACGTAGAATGAACTACTTAAAAATTTATTTAGTGCTTTATCTATGCGAAATTGACAAATTTTTAAATTAAGTAGGAACCCGGTGACGAATTAAGCTTCTAACGGGCCCAATACGAATGATAATTCCGGGCACTTATTACTTACGTACCTAAAATATATTTTGTAGGGAAATATCAGTTATTAAAAAAAATTCACAACCACACGCACTCACACTCACCCGTCTGTCTGTCTCTCTTGTAACAACCTTTTTTTGTGGTTGTATTAAAAAAATACATTGGTTTGGGATCGTTCTTTTATTTGGCGTAATAGTAGAAAAGTTTTTAATTATTAAAATGTAGAATTGAGAAAGGCAATTTAATTTGCATTTCCTAGAACACATCTTTTGTGTAATATTTCATAAATAGTTATAGTTCCTTTCTTAAAAATTGGATTCTGATCATTGTATCCGCGCAACGCGTGACAACTTCTTGAGGGAAACATTTAGAGGAGCTATTCTGAAAGCCGCTATATTTTCACTTGTGCTGAATGTTACAGCAAAAGCATGGTTTTACCTAATTTTTATATTTAGTGCCATCAGATTTTGATGGTAAGTTATTTTCTAATTCATTATGTTTTAAATTAAAAACATTTGTTTTTTAGGCATTTTTAATGCATTCTTTAGAATCACTTTATTTTTTGCACTTTTATAATGCATACTTTATATGGCATTTTATACTAATTATTGTTAATGGCTCTTATAATTCACTAATTTACTATTCTATTTTTCTAATTTAAATGGAAATTTTTACTTGAATTACATTTTACAACGCAAGTCTACTACTTAAACTTCAAAGAAATTCAATAATTTATGGACACAATATATTAAGGATAGATTAGCAAGACATTGACCTCACCAAGTTCACCATTCTGCTTCATAGTTACCAGCAGTAATACAGTTTATGTACCGAACCGTTCAAAGGTAATGATTTTATATACTTTAGAATAGTAATAAGACTTCTGATTTTTAACCTTTTCAATTAGATATTGAATATACTTAAGTATATCATGTTATTTTATTTTCATTTTGGTAAATTGTTTATTATTATTCATTAACTAGGTTTTGTTGTTCCTATAATAAAAGACAACATGGCGCTCGAAATTTCATTTCATTATATTTTCATAATTTTTTATATTGCATTTTCTTATTAATTAAGTGCAGTGAAAATAACTAAGCAGATGGGAAGCAAGCAGCATTTCAGGTAGGTTAACAACTCATTATATTAGAACTCTCCCTATCTTAATCTACCGACAGAGCCAACGACAGTAGCGATTGTTATTTGGTATATTTTTTATTAATTAAAATTATTTGATCAATTGCAAATTGTTTATTACATTTGCGTTTTGGTTATTACATCATCGCTTTTGTTTTAATGTTATAAGTTGGCCCAGTTATAATGTTACACTCTATCCATCCATTCCCCCGCCAACTTGGAATTCGACTATTTTTCCAATCCTAAACAACCTTGCTCTATAATTATTATGATTAGAACTATACCAACTATAGTATTTTATTACTTCTTAACTTTCATTGATCGTAGTAATCTAGGACTTGTTGTACAATAACACAAATTTATAAAATCACTCTTTTATAGAGTAGTTATCCACAAAACTTTAAAGTTGCTAAGAAAATAAACAAGAATGATACGGAGGTGTGACGATGACAACACATTTTCATGATTTTGTTCTAATACGTGACACAATTTTAGAAGATTTTACTACTACTGAGGATGATAACAGTAAGTGTTATCGAAACGTATAGAATTATGTAAATATAAATATAATAATACACCATTTAAACCCAGAAGATAAGTATTTTAATTATAAGAACTGTATATATGAAGTAAAGAATTTCCCATTGCCGACCTTTATTGTTAGTATTTTCTGCACTATGCCAGTGAAGGATCATAACTAGTGTTAAATTCGCAAAAATTCTCAAATTAATTTATATAATGTTTAGAATTTTTCTGATAATTCTTTAAAAACACGTTTGATAATTTTGTCAAAGTAAATTTCGTCTATATAAAATAACAGATAGTAAGTATAACAGGTTACAATTACTCCACTACGCGCAAGAAGACCTACGTTATCTTGTCTGAGTTAATTTAAAAAAATAATTTTTTCCTAAAATGTACGATTTTCCAGAAAAATGAAAAAATATGTACGGCACAACGTCACACACCTTGAGCACAACTCAGCACCGTAATAATTTTTTAATAACGAGTAATGGTTCTCTACTGACATGAATACTTCACTCATGTATTTCTTATTCTGAAATTGTTGAAAAATGCTCTGTTTGAAATGTATGAATTCGTCCAGAATTAAAAAAAATTGCTATTAGTCTCATTACCACTAGTATTATTACTATAATTATTACATACGAATGTAACTCTGTTGGGACTTAGTTGTGCCGAATTTTTAAGAAACTTGTTCTGTAGTAGAGTCAATTTTTCGGATGAAAGTGCATTATCCTCATAAAGGTGGTAACAGTTATAAAACGAAACCTGGCACTTGATAACCTGCACTATAAATGTTTCCTTTACTTTAGATCGCCCCTCCTTTAGATAGGATTAGATCAGTTGCTGTAAGTGTCTGGTATGAAGAATTTTGAAAAAAATTGCTGTCGATCATTTTAAATCTAGAACATTAAACTTTATTAACGTACTTATCGTTTGAGTATAAAATCTTGAATTTTTATAGATTCCAATGGAATTGAATGCAATGTATAAATCTTTTTTCTACATAAACTAGTGTAAGGTATGAATTTGTTGTTACAAGCCAAATACTCATCTAGGATATCAAGCCTGCAAAGGTAATTTCCTTGAAAACTACTAGAAAAATAGTTACGCAAAGTTCACCCAAAATTCAATAAAATCTTAAGCTTCTTATGAAAGCCGCCAAATTGCAATAATAAAACATTAAACATTTCGATAAACTTCAACGTCAAAATTATTGTCTCAACTATAAAAAAGAACTGATCAATATGGTAATTAATTATTTAATTTAAAGCGAAATATACGTCACAACAACACTAAACGTGATCGAGACTTTATAAACCCCTAGAATTTAATAAACGTCGATATCGGGATGTAGTATCTAAATTCGAAAATACACAGCAACGACATAACAAATAAAACAAATTGACCTACTTGTTTGTCAAACTCAGGCACTACGGCGTCCACAATTAGTATGCTGATTCCTATAACAATTTCTTCAAAAAAAAATTGCGATTACTCGCAAAATAATCACTGGCATGCCAATAAGCCATTTGTTCGATCAACAACCCATTTAATTTATCATTACCCTACGGTATATCTAATTAAAACTTATCTTCAAATAAAATTATATCAACCACACCCGAATAACCAATTATTTTTAATTGTTACGTTAAGGATTGAATTAAATAATAAAGCAACAAAAAACTGGCCATCGTAAAGTTCCGTAAATAACAATTTCGGTAAAACTAGTAAATCACTGCATTCAATCCACATCTAAACTTTTAAGCTTTGAATAAACGTAGTAATACGAACATCGTGCGAAAGGATGAAGTTTACAAATGTGTACACTTAAAAAAATAACACTCAGTAATAAACACTATACATATATTGAAATTTAATCAGAATTAAAATAAACAATTGGTATTTTGTCCGAAACATATTGAACTAATTTTGTATCTTAAAATTTCTAGCAAAACCGATGTAAATTTAGCCTTACAAGCTCAGATAGCCCAAATGTGTCTACCTTAAATTTTTAAATAAATAGCATCAAAAATAAATTGTAAAAATGATAATTTCGTTGAACACATAAATTTGACAATCGGTAACATGTAATTTTAGCTAGCGAAATCAAAATAAAATACAGATAAACACCATATGATGTACGAATGAATACGCGTTATATACTGAATTGATATCTAAACGTTACTTAAATAATCTCAAACGAAAGGCATATTCATTCGTCTAAATAAGTACAAAGATTTTATTAAAATCATCAACACATATAAATTCATAAAAATATGTAGTTACCTTCACAAGGACAAAAAAAAACCAATAACCATACTCAACGATCATTCTTCATCTGGTTGACGATAATATATATATATATATATATATATATATATATATATATATATACATACACAAATAAGTTTATTTACTTAAAACTTATTAAAACGTCACTGTATACAGCAAATTTGTTCTTTATCATGGCCAGCTATGTACTCGAAACAAACATTATAACCGGAATTTCATTACAAATCATCCGCCAGAATGGCGATATTTATCCAAAAGAAATAAGGTTAGCACTAGCAGTAAACACGTGATCACATTCTTTGGACTCGAAACTGTCAATCACTGTCAACAGTATACGATACTATATTATTTTACCGCGATGGGTGAGTAATAACTATCTCCCTTGAAGGGTTCACAGAGAATCTACCCCAACGAAAGCTCCTCCACCACCGTACAGACTAATTCCGAGTACGCCGCAGGGCCGCGATAACGGCAGTCCACATCATTACCTCTCTCATAATCTCCCTTACCTTTTAAGTTAACCAATCATAAATTGTTATGATTGCTACCACTTAAATTTTTAAATACGCGCCAACACGATCTAAACTCGATAGCAGTGGGAAGAATTGCATCACTGAATAAACATTTCACAACGGCGTGTACTATCACTCGATATCCTGTAAATTGAAGATTTCATAGCGACGCCAACCCTTAACGCCTCGTATCTAAACGCTAAACTCTTTGCTTAAGACCAACAATTTTATCGCAAAAACCCTCCAATTTGTCGCCTAAAACGTCTTAATAAAATGCTAAACATACTTCTCTACACTATATTTACATACAAAGTAACAATTTTAATACGATCAAAATTTTCCACTGACGCAATTTAACGTACACGAATATATTTAACGATATCGATAAACTCATATAGAAGCTAATTAATTCTCGACCGCATCAGTAAAAAGGGTTTCACTAACTATCTAAGCTTAACAAACAAACCAAAAACCTTGTCGTTTTCACAAATCAATTCTAAATGCAATTAGGATTTGTTAAAATTTTGAACACATTCCAAATATGTAAAGGATCAAAATAAAACGTTACAATCACAAAGCTTTCCAAAAATTTACGAGTTGTTAAGGTTAACTACACGAACCTATTTCAGAAGTGCGGTACGAATAAATAAGTTATAATTTCGAAACTAACAGCAAATAGTTAACAAAATCACGACCACGTGGCATTGTGATTGTCTTGTTATACTTTAACTTATGCACGCTAAATAGATAAATAAAAATGTTTGATAACGCCTACATATAGGCGATACGTAACATTTAAGTCTTATTTACGGTGTAAATAATTCTTTTTAAGCAAAATTGAAAACTACCTGCCTTCTTATTTTTATAACAATGTTAGTTTTATAGTTTTTAATCTACCAACTGTATACTAGCAACTACAGATTGAGAAAAAAACATTTCGGCATTTCAATTTTAGGTTAAATTTAGGAATAATCAACAACTAAGAATAAATCAATCAATTAAAAATATGTTAATTATTGTGAGATATTTTTACTCTAAATTATAATATAAACCTATTATGTTGATTGTCAACAGAATATTATTTAAAATGTTCTTAATTTGAAATTATTTCTTCTGAATGTGACATTGGTCTTTAGCAATTTGAAGTTGAAAAATTATACAGTGTAGAGGTTAACGCACAAATAATGTTTAGAAATCTAGGATAGAATACAAAATTATTTCTCAACATAATCCCCTTAAACGTGAAGACACTTCTTCCACCTATGCTCAAACATAGCAACACCTTTCTTGAAAAACTCAAGAGTCTTGAGCACAGAAGAAGTTCTGCACTGCTGCCATAACTGTGTCGTCAGTCTCAAATTTTGTTCCCCGAAAACTCCCTTTTAGCTTTGGGAATAAATAAAAATCACTGGGAACTAAGTCGGGGGAGTAGGGTGGATGCTCCGTAACTTCAAACCCAGCGTCATGAATTGCATTCAAAGAAATAAGGTTCTTATGAACTGGAGCGTGATAGTTTTCCTCTTCTTTTTTTTAATGCAATAACGAAGTTTTATAACTAATGCTGCATAATATAGACCAATGATTGTCTGCCACGTTCCAAAAAATCTACCATTAAAATTCCTTCGGCATCCTAAAAAACTGTAGCTATTATCTTGCCCGCTTAAGCCTGTGCACGAAATTTCGTGGAGGGGAGATCCTGGATGATGCCACTCTATACTGTGTTGTTTCCACTCGGGATCAAAATGATAAACCCAAGTTTCGTCAACCGTAACGTAGCGATTGAGGAAACATTTAGGATAACGGTTAAACAAGGCTAAATTGACTATTGAAGAAATGACTCTCAAACGCTTTTGCTCGGGCGTGAACGTTCGGGGTACCTATCTTGCTGACACCTTATGAAGCCATATATAGTGATTTATTATGGTTCCAATCGTACCATTTGAAAGGCCTGTTATCTCCAGTACATGTCTTGTTATCAGCCTACGATCTTTTCTGATCATGTCTTTCACAAGATCAATGTGTTCTTGAGCACACGTGAATGCGACCGACCAGCACCTTTTGATTGTTCGCAGGTTGTTCTGCTAGATTTGAACGCTCGAGACCAATTTGTTACTACTTGATAGGAAGGATCAGAATCTCCAAGCACGCCAATAATATCTGTATAAATTTCTTTAGGTGTTAAACCTTTCTTTTGTAGGTGCTTTATGACATCATGAAGCTCACTTCTTTCCATTTCCCAAAATCTTCGTGCAACCACTACTTCTAACTTGTACAACTTTGACACTATTAAAACTCCACTAAACAAATTTGGCAGTTTGTTTGTCAATAAAATAGCACAGCAAATATTTTGTTGTTAGTGTTCAATTGTGGGACGCGTGACCTAATATTATTATAAAGAAAACCGAAGGTAACCATTTAAGTAACCGAAATAAAAGTGTGTAAAATTTAGTGAAGATATTGGTGATCATCATTGACATTGAATGTGTACAATCGTTGGCAACACCAAATTGATTGTATAAAAGCAAATAAGAACTTTAATGTGTATATGAAAGGAACCATTTGCATTGTAGTAAACGTTTTGAAGGCAAACATCACAGCATAAGGTGATGTGATGTTAGGCTAAAGAGCCCCTATACGCGCGTGAACAAACCATAGACACTGCGTTAGTAAGTATTACAGCCGAGTGCTTAGGGTGAATACGGCTACCTCTAGTGCGTTGTGCATAGTGCATCTAAGAATTTAAAAAGGAGTACCGAAAGCCGATCATATGGAGTACAACTACCGTACCGAAAAAGTATTAATTAATGTAATACGTAAGAATTAGATTTAAATTTTATTGAACCAAGACAAGTACGATAATCTTTTCAGTTCATTTTTTTTGTTATTGTTACGTTAATTACGGTTCATTCAATAGAAAAAGATAATCAAACTTCAGCTATTTTGTTGTTTTTAGTGTTAGGAATTGGGTAATTTTACTTAACGTATTGATGTGTATGGTGGTTCCTTTAAACCACGTCGTTGTATATATTTACATGCGAATTTGTTAATATGCATCCACTGTTCAATCTATGTTGTCGTTTATTTCTGCCAATTTTGTGTCTAACTGGTTACACCTTCTGAGAAGTGAGATTAGTCTTTGCATACTTTCGAATTTAAGGATCGATTGGAAATTGCGTAATGAGTCAGATCGATCACAAAATTTCATTTTAGCTTTGAAATATTTTACAGTTAAGCGAAGCAAGCGCTTATTATTTTTGTTCAGCATAAATTACAGTTTTGAAGTATTACAGTTTAAACCTATTAATGAATGTCTACATACGATTTTAAAGATAAAGTAGTAATAAAATATAAAGATATTATTGATATAAGCACTAACCGCTCTATGTTTGAATTATTCAGCAATTAACGAACATTTTGTTGAGATAACAATTTATTATTAAACTGATTTCGTTTATTTTATTTATAATATTCTAAATTCGGTATTATTTATTTAATTCAAAGTTTTATAACAGTTAGAAATTTAAATTCATGAGGGACACTTAAAAAGCACACAAATTAAAGTTTTATGACTTGAGAATTTTCATTTGTACAGGGTGTGTTCAATAAGTTTACGACGATCGGAGTATTTGAGAATTTTCTTAAGTTTTTGGATCAATTTAGGTTGAAGTGTGATTGAATTTCAGTGGTGAGTGGTTTTACTGAATAGGCTACAATCCTGTCTTCCACAGGCAAATAGTATTAATTTAATATCCCGCCTAAAACTATTTATTTTAGCAAAGATTGTGGTGGCGCCTAGTGTAAGGTGTTTGTAACTACCCTTGAATCATTTTACTCCTTATATCAACCACGTCCATTTCCACTGTAGCTGGCTTGGAAACCCGCTTACTTCGGTAAGCCTGCACGATGCCTAGTGTAGCTTGGACGTGTAACAAACAAAACAAGTGCCGTTACTAGGGGCAACATATTTCAAAGCTATCTATGCTAGCGACAACAAATACTGTACATCCCTCGTATGTTGAGATAATGATTATTACTTTTTATACGCATAATATTTGTTGAAAGTGTGATTTTTAATTAAGTTATATTAACTAATCTTATTTCTTTTGGTCTCTGGTAATAACCGAGCTGTTTGAACCATCGCTGCAAAAATATTACGTTACTCCCATATCGGAAGAGACGGAGTGAGGGGGGGAAATACTACCCTCGCAGTCGCGTAAATAGCCGAACATGGTGTGCGTATACGCAGTGACCATGCCGCTACATGTGTATCAGGAAAAACCCCTGAAACATTTGTTGCTATATTTTAGCTATATAACTAACTTTGTTGTTTTTGTGTAACTAACCCAATCCATTGCCTTGCAGACGACAGCACTCTACATTGTAGTTCTTCGCCGTTTCCCCACAACAATAAGTTTAGTCAGCACGTTAAGGTGAAAATGGCGGCCTCAATTAACAGTGACTTAGAACGTGTCTTGGAATGGCGAAGGAATAATCTACTCACGTTCAACGCCGACAAAACCCAGTATTGCCTTGTGTCTGCCAAGAAAGACCGGTCATTTCCTGCTGTAAATATGAATGGCTTAGAACTCAAGCTTTTAAACTCTATGTTCAATGTTAGGGATGTCCGTATCATCGAACCTTTCATGGGTTGACCACCTTTTGTCAGCCAGCAAAATAGCTGCCAGTAAACTGGTCTTTTTATACAGATCTAAACAGTACTTCACATCGCAACAACTTCTTTTACTGTATAAGGCTCAAATTCGACCTCATCTGGAATACAATTCCCACCTCTGGGTCAGTTCTCCCCAATACGCCTTTGGTATGGTAAACCGCGTCCAAAAAAGAGCTATAAGGCTTATAAATGACCCGTCTCTGACTTCTGACCTACACTCTCTAGAGCACAGAAGAATAGTTTGGGTTGTTTCATTGTTCCATCCCTATTACCATCGCAGGTCAGCTTCCGAAATACACTCCTTAATATCTTCGCAGGCCATCTTCGATAGGAATACTCGGTTTGCCCATTTACACCATAATTACGCACTCAAAATTCCATCGTGTCACACTAAACGGGCGCAATCTACATTTTTCCACACTGCGACCAAATCGTGGAATGCACTACCCAGTTCTTGTTTTCCTCCAAACTTTGACTTAAGTCAATTTAAGGTAGCCATTCATAAACATTTCTCGGCAGTCTTACAATACCCCTAAACCCTCCAGTGTTGCTGAGTGCTTTAGCACGTTAGGAAAATCTTAACCTGTTCGGGAATACTATAGGTAAAAAAAAATTATACAGTTTAATTAGTTTATATTTTGTTTAAAAATTGAGTGAATTGACTTGATTTGTGGTGTAGGTAAGTATTTTTTTCTACTGATCATAGAAATGAGGGCCGATCTGTTTGTATAGCAATATAATATAATACAAGGGCCGAAATGCAAACAAGATTTTTTGTATGATCGTTTAAGCTTTCAAAAAATAAATGGCACATTTTGTTATCAAAAATAAAGTTGTTGATTGCTAATGTAAAATAAATTGCTGGTTTTTTAAGCCTTACTGCACAAAAGGAACTATTTACGCTCACAAATTAATAATTCTAATACGATTTTAGGGTAACCCTCAAAATAGTGATTACTATTGGCTCAGAATTCATTTTCGTTACGTATGTTAATTTTTTTACTAGGGAAAAAATGCACAAGAATGCTGAGCCAATCAAAAACCAGTATTTTACTCATTTTTCTATGAAATGTGATACGTCAAAATTACTTCGATGTTCTGCGTGTTTAAACGGCGGCGTCGACAATCATTGTTTTTAGCAATTATAGTAATCACTATTTTGAGGGATATAGAAAAAAATATGGGAAAAGTAAATTTTAGCGCTCGCATAATTGCCTCTCTCCGCTTTCCGTCGGGAGGAAAACTTTATGCTCGCGCTAAAATCACTCACTTTTCCCCCTTGTATAATAAATAACTATTCTTATTTTTCTACTAATGTCATTTATAGTATCTAACTGATTTGTAAGGAAACAGCTCTTCAAATGATAAAGCGTAATTGTAGGTAGGTGTCCCTTTATAATTGGATGAAGTTCATCTTTTAGATTTTTACAGAAAAAATGTCAAAAACAAGACTCAACGTCATAGGCGTAGGTCGAAGCGTTCGATGATTACGCGAAAAATACGGAACGAGAAAAAATTGAAGGAATACAGATAAATACCAAACTAACCTAATGTAAATACTTTCCATTATTTAGAATTGGAATTTAAAATCTTATAATTAAAGTATATTTATAGCGCTCCACCAATTGATGGCAAGCCTTATCCAGTTCTGGAGTAAGAGATGGAATTACTAGTAGAAGATGTAGACCGGTATGTTGATTACCTATGATTATTTTTCGATGAAAAGGGGAAAAATAATAAAACGTTTCTTTCAATGCACAACAAAATATAGACGAACCATTAAAGGTAGTTGCATGGGAATTAAAGGACGAAAGGAAAAGTAAGCGGGTGCAGTACATTACTTGCATGTCTTTACAGCAAAATGCTAATTACAGAGCTTCTCAAAATGAGGCTGCTGAAGGAACTTCTCATTTAGAAGAAGCACGGGGAACACAAGCAGATATGGAAGATATGTATTTCTATTGTCATACTAATTCAATTCACAAACTCTCATACTTAATGTCTCTCGTATTTTTGGCGATTTGATAACCTTTATTATTTTTTAGGGTTATGGCTCATGAATTGACAATAGAAAAGGTAAAAGAAGACAATATTCTGTCTGGATACAGGGTTGTTGAAATATCCTATTTTACAAACAGCATAATTCAGATGACCCAAGCATATGCGCCTGTAAGTACTGCTGCCGTACCTAAAATTGGCAAAGACGGAGGCATGGATTTGTCAGCATTCTAACCATGGAATGTTCTATGTGTTATAAACATATACTCTATCAACCGAAGATCCGAGCTCAAAAAATGTTATAAATACGAGTGTGCCTTGGGGAGCATTAGCAACTGGCAGCACATACAAGCACATGCTTGACAGATTTAGCATTATGGATGTTCCGTGCATGTCAAAAAAAATGTTTCATGAAATTGAAGGACAGTTGAGCCATTTAAAAGATTATATAACAAAATGTAGGTAGATAAAACGTAAAATGTTTCAGATATGAATGGCCATAATTGTTATGCGGCGTCTGGAGTTGTATGCAGTAAAATATAAATGATACCTTTAAAATTTCATTTCTTGTAGAGTGTAATTATAGGAAACAGGACTGGGCGTACGAAATAAATTTTGCATAATATGCACTAAATGAGCTAATGCAAATGTCGCAGTATCAACACATACTTGCGCCTGTAACTGGACAGTGTCCTCTGCTGCTATGGATAACGATATTCTTCTAGAGGGATTTATGCAAAGTGAAAAAGTGCATGGATTGAGGTATAAAAAAATTAATGCCCACGACGATTCAAGAGTATATTCGAAAATAATTGAAAAAGTTTCGTATGAGCGGCAGGTATCACAGAGAGTATATAATACTTCAAATAAAAATGTTATCGTTGTTTTCTAGGTACTTAAGTTAGAATGCAAGAATCATGTAATTAACTTCTTTCTACAGTATAGTGCTTGGAAAACTGCTATGAAACGAAGTCCCGGTAAACATTTCAAATTGTATATTTCAAGGAAGCTGCAGTATGTTACACTCAAAAATGGTGCATATACGCCGCACTGCAAAACGCAACCTAAAGCGCGAGTGTGTTTAGACTATGGTCCCGTAGTTCAGCAACCTCCTTTGGATGAAGACCAAGTTGCAGAAAGAACGCTAAGGCAGCTTGAAGTGAACTCTATGGTTTATACTTTCCGTTTGCAACTATGCGGGTGTCACTTTATGTAGATCACGCGAGAGGAAAGAAATCGAATAGTAAAAGAGACAATTGGGCAGTGTGACACTCCTTTGTGTGTGTGTGTGTGTGTGTGTGTGTGTGTGTGTGTGTGTGTGTGTGTGTGTGTGTGTGTGTGTGTGTGTCTATATATATATATATATATATATATATATATATATATATATATCAGGAGTGATTGTCTAGCGGCATCAAACTTTGGTTCTGTAATTAGACGTCAAGCTCACACTTCATGTCATTCACTTGTGAAGTCTGCACTACAAAGAACATCATTTTCTACGTCTACAACAGAATATGAGAAAATGAAGTAAGCTGTGGCAATTTCTTTACTAGAGGAAAAATTAAAAGTGAAGGTTGACCCAAATGGCCTGTATATAGATATTATTCACCCATTCCTGGCTGCATCTCCATACGGTAAGATAAGACCTTGAAATAGAACAAGTAGTATTGTACTTTTTGATAGGTTACGCATTTAGTGGAAGTTAAATGGTTGTACAAATTAGCCCAACAGGATCTAGGCTTAGATGCGGGAATAAAAAAATTTTGTATTCGTTTAGAGAAGAAAAATGACAAAATACAACTGAAACGGCACCATAACAACTACTGTCACGTATAAGTGATAACCGATTATTACTAATAGTTTTCTTTTATCGCCGTTTATTACTATCTTAGGTTCAAGGGCAGTTGCACATAACCGGAAGAGAGGTTTGCTATATTGTTGTTTATATAAATGACAAACAGGAGTTGTTTATCAAATAATAACAAGGTGGATGAACTGGTTAATTTTGATACATATTGTATTCTTCCAGAAATTATACGTGGAAATTTTTGAAAAGAGCAGAAAAGTGGCTTGATCCTGGTTACATCTTACAGGCTAAAGCTGAGAATGGCAAAAGGAAACTAAACAAGAAGTCCAATGCTAAACAGTTCTTCACGTACATTTCATCACACTAATATTACTATCTCTAAATCTAAAGGAGATTATACTATATTTTACACTGCACCGCACGGATTTGTCTCAATAAAGTTAACCTTGAAAAGGTCCGGTACCGCGGAGCGCTTTTTAGTACGAGCCAACAAATTTTATATCCCAAAGCAAATAAACTAAAGGTTCCACATTTGAAAAATTGTTAGTACGTATGAATTTTTGTAAAGGTAATGAATATTATGTACTGAATAATGTTATAAATTATCAGAAACGTTAGATTATCGTATATATTGTCCTGACCCCCCATTGAAAAATCGACCAATAACGAAAACAGTCTGATTAACACTTACTAATTTCTTAATAGGTAAAACATTACATTGGCTTCACACATGGTTTTTAAAACAAACTATGTGTTATAAAATAAAATGTTAAAAAACTTCTGTTCCTGGATCTCAACCCACAACATACATAACTTGTACATTGTATTACTTGAATAAATTTAAAAATCATTTGAGTTTTATTGTTTTACATAAAAACAAACATAATATAGGCAAGGAATTGATAACGTTACATTACACATGCAACGTCTGCTCACAACAAAAACATGACTGGTCATCGGTAATCCAATACCTAAAAGAAGTGGTTCGTTATCAGTTACTAGATTTGTGGCTAATTCTCGATATATGTGGACCAATAGGAAATAGCTTTGAATGTATAGTTTTTAAATGGTTTCAATATCAGATTCAACGTCAAACTGGAAAAGCACGGTTGGACTAGCGGTGTTATTGCTAGCCTGACACGCGGTTGAGGCAGGTTCGATTTCCGACTCATCCATTTCTTTTTCTGTTAGTTTACAGTAGTTTTGCGTATCTAATCTAGTTTTGATAGGATACAGTAGCTTTGTTTATGTTTTTTTTCCTTTCGTACCGCAGATTTTAGATTTTTATCCCCTCTAGGGAAGGAGCGTGGTTACGGAAACGAGAAGCGTAAACTATGCATAACGCACCGTGCGTTTATTAATCTAACTTAATATTGTACGAGTATTGACCTAACCTAAGACGTGAGGCGGTAGTTATGCATAGTGCACGCTTCTTGTTTCCGTAACCACGCTCTAATATCTTCCGTACAGGTACGTTTATAAATCTAAACTGCTGCACTCCTACACCCGTCTTACAATCTCGGTTATGTTCGGGGAGGATTGAAGTGGAGCCGCCGAAACAGCCTTCGCCGAAAGCCTCGCGTCGCAAAATTTTGCCTATATGATAACAAATTCATACCGAAAGAAATTGTCGTGATTACAGATCATGGTTCGTTACTGCTGATGTAGATAAAGACACCTCGAGTTTATCTCATAACAAAGCCCTTGTCAAGATAGATAAGGTATTTAGAGGATAATTATCACGGCTTGAAGTGGCTGACAGGATATGTGCCCTACAACTATTTCCAAGAGGAACTGATTAGAACTCTGCTGCCGTTTAACAAAATTCACGTTAAGGGTAGTGAGAAACAGCAGTTTTTAAGATTCCCTAACTGACTAATACTGAACGAGACTGGCTGTCCGTGGATAAAAACATTCAAAAAGGAAGCAAAGGCGTATTGTCGTTTAAACCATAAGATCGAGGAGCCTATGTGTGCGCTGGAAAACGCATTACTACTGCAAGACTGGGCGTATACCAACAGCAAAGATGTATGCGGTACAAGTGTTAAAATGTTTGAAATCGATCCCCGGCCACTAGAATGTGTTTCGACTTGCATGTGCTTCTAATCAGCTACCGCGACATGCACCTAGACCTTGTGCAATTATTGTGAACACGGATCCAGCAAACAAACCAGGTCAGCATTAGACTGCTATCTACATTGACGAGAATGGTAACGGGGAATATCTCTATTCCTTTGGACGACCCCCGCTAGGTTACCATTTACGTTTCCATGAGAAGAATTCTAGATGCTTCTGCTACAACAAAAGGATGCTGCAGGATTACCATTCGGATGTATGTGGACTTTATACGATAATGTTCTTGTATTTTAGAATGAGAGATAATTTACCAATGCTTGATTTTGTAAATAAGTTTTTCACTACATGTTTAGTTATAAATGATGACATAATCAAATTACTGCATAATGATTGTTTTTCAACCATTCTACTCCGATAAATAAAAGTGTGTTTAGTAGTTTAGTTGTTTTAATTAAGATTTCCGTAACAAGAGAGAGGCGTGCATGATCAACATCTATTGCAGAAAAATTTTCGGTGAAAAAATCTGCAACCACAAGTATATTCGACTCTGTTTTATCGTGTTTATCTTTTAACATCAAGATAGCCCTATTTTGTTGTTGTAGTTTGATGTATATCTAATTATGATGTCTAATTACCTGCTTCCTTAATTGCCGCTCATTTATTTATTTTAAAGTAATTTGTGTGTGTGTGTGTGTGTGTGTGTGTGTGTGTGTGTGTGTATGTGTATGTTTTCTTTGCAGCAGCAAATTTTTAAAATATTTGTAAACTCATTAATTAACGCGACGTCGAAGACTGATTTCTACATTCCAATTAATATAAATGAAGTTATGTAACTGTTTAATAATAACAAACACATATTAAGAAGCCCGCGAAGAGATTCCCGTCTTATAAGACTACGGCCCCTTATTAGAATGCAACCTCAAATGCATAAATAAATTAGGTCACAATCTGTAGATGGGATTAAAAAAAATATAATAATAATTATGCAATCTTCTTTGATAAAAAAAGCGGATCCTAATTAATAACAGATTAAATCTTTTTATTTTCAGGTGAAAAAAATACGATCCCCACGTGGGCATAAAAAAATGACGACCAAGGTGTCCCAAGGGTGACGTCACAAAGAAAACAAAATGGCGGCCAAGGTGTGCTGGTTCTACTTTTATTTAGTAGAAATTAAGTAATTTCAATTGTGGTAAATTTAATACAATTGTGCAAAATACAGTATGAGCATCACGAACATTAAGGGTTGTACCGGTCTCCGGCCGTCGACCGGTAAACGTACCTTATTGTTTTTGATACCCAATATACTATTTTGTATATATTATATTTAATAGGAAACAAACAACTAAGGAATAAGGGTACGCTTCTACATTAAGGAAAACCGATTGTGTTAAGAAAAGCTCTTAATTTCGTATCGTTGCAAAAGGCGTGGTGAATGATGTCACGATGTTAACATGCATAAAAATGGCGCACAATTCTTGTCTTGAATAATTAAAAATGGGGATACCTTGGTGTCATTACCGCTTGCTGTTAGTTTGCCTGGTTTTGTAGCCTGGCCTACATTCCGTTTATGTTGTTTGTACGTTAATCAAGACAATTGAGATTGCGTTAGCCTACCGTACCGTATGTTTATCCTATAGAATGAAAACTAAGTTCTTAAACATGCAGTTCGTTTGAAAATAAAGCAAATATATTATATTTATGTTGAAATGTAGGTAAATATCCTTTTAACGCAAAATACATTTTAAGGAAATAACAAGTCAGCATAGTGTTGTTTTGATACAGTTATTACAGAATAGAAACAGCTGACTTTTGTTTCTAAGATAGAAACATTTAAGTGATACCCTATCGTGACTGTAATATTTGTTGACATGGGTCAGGTATACGTTTTATCATTAAATACAGTGTTGATCACGTTATATTTTAAATTTGAAGTAAAAATAGATTAAAGCTTGTATAGTTGTATTGAATCTAGTAATTATTTAATATCGTAAAGTTTTACGAGAAATTTTAACTATTTTATGCTGAAATGAATCAGACATTTGGGTTTCTTAAATATATCTATAAATACAGTTGTTATTCAGAAACTTTAAGTGTCATATGTCATCGAATTGAGAATAAAGAGTTTTTTTAGAATTCAATTTAAAAAACACAGGGCCGTATTAAAAAAAATGAAGTTGATGGCTGCGGAAAAGCGAAACGTCGGATTGAAATATCATAACACCACTGTGTAAAGGGGAAAAAGTGGCAATGAAAAAGTGTTTTTTGTTTTTAATTATCTCTTCAAATAAGCGTAGAAAAAAATTTCGTTCTTTTCTGGAGATCTCTGGAAGTAGTACCTAGGAATTGTTCAACTTTTAAACAGGCACTTAATTGTGCTCTGAATTACGTAACTTTGCCCTAATTTAATTATATATATATATATATATATATATATATATATATATATATATATATATATATATATATAGTATATATATATATAAGAGCCCAGGGTACTAATTAATTTTGTTTAAACGTATAAACATTCCGCAGAGTTTGAACCGTATGGCATGATATCGGCTGTCCAGTTTTTATTTAGCCATTCTTGGCTGCGGGTCGTACTGAAAAGTATCATATTTCTCAAACTCAAAAATTGTTAGCTTTTAAACTACTGTAAAATTACTGCAGTGTTAACTAGGATGAATATTGTGTATACATACAATAACCTTCAATATGTTAAACCAATTTTCAAGAAAATGAAATTAGTTATGTAATCTATTTCTTTACATTATAGATATACCTGTTATAATATTGTCCCAACTACGAATATGCGAAGTTTGGTCAAGTGTGCTATACACATATTGCACAAAATAGAACACACAATGCGCTCCTACACTACGAAAATCAGAGACAATTGCAACTATGCCAACGTTTGTATTCATAGGCTTAATGCGGGTTTTCAGAACAAAGTAGCATTTCGTCGATAAGTAGAGCTCTTCTCAAACCCTTCGTATTAGAGTATTCATAGCACAACTGAGTTAACATTCTCATCTGTTTTAATAAAAGTTTTATAGTTTTTGCAGTTTCTTTTTGCACTTATATATAAATATTTTCTGCTATAAAATTCGATGTAGATAATTTGTTTTCTTACTACCCACAAAAAGAATTTCCAGGAAAAGGAAATTCACTTGCTTATAAATTTTTATAGTATAGGCGTTTTGCGTATGAATTTTAAACGTAACACGCATATTATTGAAATTCGATATAGGCCTATAGAAATTTACATGTATGAAGCATAATTTTAGGTAATAAATTCTAAGTATAACGCGATGGAGAGTCGAGTCCTAAAGCGTAAAATGTAAAAGTGATATTAAAAAGAGCATTGATGCCAAAAATAAATTAACCTTCGAACTTCTGTTATTAGACATCGTCTTGCATTAGTTTCGATGGACTTTAATTATTACAAAAATAAACTTACTTCCATAAACTTTTTGATTACAGACGTGCTTAATTCGCATAGGGTAACGGCATCAGTCGTTGGCCACCATAAGAAAATTCTCACTTTCCATTCAAATAAAATTTTAGTTTTTGAGTAATGTTGCTTTAATTTTAGCTTAATCAATGCCGCTTTTGTTAACTTTTTGAATAAATAAAATTTGGTCCATTCTCCGTTCGTTAAAATTGTAATTTGTCGGTTTTTAGGAAATTGATCTAAATTCTTTAGTTATTGGCCATTTGCTTCAGTGGTTGGTCGTATAGTTTCAATAATTGACCATTTGGGGCAACGAAACAAAACATCAAAAAAGAGTTTAAAAAGGTAAAATAATTTATAATTACAACGTTTATATTAAAAATTATTTATTTTTAATGACATGTTTGACAAATGAATACATCTGTTACATTATGCTTTTACCTTCCAACCTGCATATACATATATAGGTTATGCAACCGACTTTGCACGTGCATGCGTGCGTATGTATGTGTGTGTTTTTAATTTTATCTACAGCATGCACTATTACAATTTCAATTTTGTAATACTGCATGCATTTTGCATTAATTATCATAAATAAGTCTAAATACATAATTTCCCTTACACATTTCGTTTCAGTTTCAATAAAATTAGAATACTCAGTAATTCTCTAACTTACATACTATATGGTATACACATCTAAGAATTTCATACAAAACAAAATTATATGTAACACACTATTATATTCCTATGTATACTAACATCAGAACTAAATAAAACTAAGCTAAATAAAATATAAAAGAACTATTATTCTTTTGTCTAAATTTGGTACATTTAGAAATTGAAGTTTTTGATATAATTTATAAAGTACCTAGATTCAGATTATCCAAAAATTTTAGAAATTCATATAAATATTTAGAAGTTAGTTCTTCTCTTGCTACTGGCCAAACATTCCTTTTTAGTAAAATTTCATATTTTAATTCCTTTCTACCAATCTCTAGTAACTTACAATCATAGATCAAATGTTCAATTGTTTGTTCTTCATTATTATTACATATGCAATTAGGATCATTGATTACTTTATGTAAAAATAGGTTTTAAGTTAATTTTTATTTTTAGTCTTTCATAAATGGACGGAAAGTATAACTTAGTTTCTAATCCTTTTACGGAATTTTGCCATTTGATTAAATTTAATTTTTGTATCTGATGTATAATTAAATTTTTTGGAACTTTGTCATAAACAATGAAGTCGTGATTTAAAAATGTTGCTTCTTTTGCTAATCTATCAGCAAGTTCGTTCAATGCAATACCTGTGTGAGATTTTATCCATCTAAAGCTTATTCTCCAATTACTCAATTCTAAATTAATAGTAGTTTCTCTAATTTGATCAATTATGGAATAATGAATGTCGTTATTTTGTAAGCAATCTAAAGTAATTTGGCTATCTGTGAAAATAATAATTGACTTTTCATTATCTGCTGGCATAACTTTCATTTTTGTAAAGATATTAATATAGCAAAACTTTGTGACCTAACTAAATTGTATTATCGCCAAATTGTAACAACAATACAAATTGTTAATAATGTGCCGCTGACTCATCGGTAGATGAATATAAGGGAGGATTCTAATAAATAGTTTAATTAACCTACCTGAAATGCTAGTTGCCTCTTTATGCTTGATTGTTCCCACTTAATGGCATAAATGTTATCAAAAAATTATAAATAAAATAATAAATTCTCGAGCGCCATGTTATCTTTGTCCAGGAAAATAACAAAACCCTAAATAATGAATACTAAAAACATTTAACAGAAATGAAAATAAAATAACAAGTTACATAAGTTTATTTAATAAATGGTTGAAAATGAGAAAAATATTCAGAAGTCTTAAACTAAATTATAAAAAAACTTTACCTTTTAACTGTTCTGTTTATAAACTGATACAGGTACTATGAAGCAGAATGGTTTCTGTGGAGATGTCCATGTCTTGCTTAGTTATCCATTAAGGAATTTCCTTGTAGTTTAATTCGCCAAATTTATTTGTAAAAGAATGTAGAACGTGCGTTGTAAGGGTAACTCATGTAAAACTTGCCATTTAAAATAATAATATTTTAAAATATAGACTTATACGTGCCATTAAAGATTTGTAAGTATACAAATTAAGTGATTAAAAGGTACGTACTTAAAAAGTAAGTACTTAAAAAATGCATACTTGAAAAATAAGTATTGAAAAGTGTAAATTAAGGTGTAAATTAACGTGCCTAAAAAACAAACAAATGCTTAGTTTAAACTATACTGAATTAAAAAATAACTTACCACCAAAATTTTTCTTGATGGCACGAATATAAAAAATTAAGTAAAAATCATTCTTATTGCTGTTAACATTCAGCATTAACTCAATTACAAAAAGCTTTCTGAATAACTCAAGTGTAAAAGTTTTCTTGCGTTGCGCTGTTACATAATATAAATCCAATTTTTTTAAGAGAGGGAACTATTACTATTTACGTAATATTACACACAAAAGATTTGTTCTAGAAAATGCAATTTAAGTTGCCAGTTTTCAATTTTATATGAAAATAATTAAAAATTCCTCTAATTTTACGCCAAATAAATTAATGATCTTAGATTAATGTATTTATTAATACAACCACCAAAAAAGGTTGTTACAACTTTCCGCTTGATTGTTTGTACACATACTATTTAATTTATACCAAAAAGTTGCCAAATCTTATTATTTTTACTAATAACAATGGAGCAACTCACTTTTTGATTTAATTTACTCCCGTCCGTGTATATTTCGTATGTGTAATTAGAACAATTTGTACTTATAATTGGAAATTTTGCTGGATGTAGCCAGAAATTGGTGTAGGATAGTCAAAATTATAATTTAGTACTCCTAGTTTTTTAATATTATTGTAAATATCTTATAGTTGTTGTAATTTAATAATAATAAGAGTCATGCCAGAAATAATTCAGGATGCAGGATACGAAATAGTATGATAACCTTTTGATATTTTGATGTTCGTTAGTCTTTGAACACTCTCCAATTTTGAACGATTCTTTTCGTTTTTAAAGCATCTATCCAAAGAGAAACCCCATAAGACAGTAATGGAAAAATTGCTCCGTTATAAATTATTTTGAATACATCGCGTCTTAAAACCCATTTAATTTTTGCTGCTTTTGAAATTATGTAGCATACATGTTAATACATTATGTATATACTATATATATATATATATATATATATATATATATATATATATATATATATATATATATATATATATATATATATATATATATATATATATGTATGTATATACACACACCGTGTCCAAGATATGGATGTTCACTATGGGGATCTCGGAAACGGTAAGGATGGAAGGTCGGTTAAATGGAACAAAAGTTACGCATTTGAGGGGATGTATTTATGATCTTTGTAGAACTCGAATATCTCTTTTAGTTTTTGAAATATTTGAAAAAAATTGAATTTTCTGATTTTCGTTTTAATTTTCTGACCTTATTTGAAGAGCTCTCAAGAAAAGAAGATTTTCATTGCCACTTTTCTAGTTCTACTTAATGCTTTTATTCAATTTTTGATACAACGTTTCCTTTGTTAGCAACCATCATCAACTTTATTTTTTTAAATACACGAAAAAATTATTTTTGACATATTTAAATTCTCTCCATGATTCTAAATTCAACGATATATCATACTTTATATTTTTGATACGTTTCGGATGAAAAAATTGATATTCAATGTAAAACATCGAAAACGTACAGTTAAAACTAATACTAGAAACATTAGAAAACTGTAAAATTATTATATACTAATGTTTTCTCATTTTCTAATGCCTGCGAATAAAATAATTGACACGTATGTATTTAGTTAAAATACTGTTAATTAAACAGTTAAAATACATCTTCCGTCGTACTGATGCATTTGATAAAAATAAGTTGGTTTTGCATTTTGTTTACCTACCTGTCAGAATTGATTGTTGTCCGTATTACGTTTGTTTGGTGGTCTTTGAGTCAATTACATTCTGTGTTTACCTAAAAACAATATGGTAGGAGCACATTTTTCAAATAATGAAAAATTCGATATACTGACGTGTTAGATTTTGTGTCAACGTAATTGTTCTGAAACCGAAATAATGTATTTAAACAAATATCCAGAAAGGCGTCAACCTCACAAAAGAACGTTTCGCACGTTAGCAGTTAATCTAAAAGAATATGGTGCGTTCAAAGAACCTGTAAAATCTTGCAAAAAACCTTGCGATGAAGAAAAAGCCAATACTGTTTTATTAGCTGTAACGGAAAATCTAGAGGTTTCTACTAGGAAAATTGAAGAGGCAACTGGCATAGCCCATTCCACAGCTCATTATGTTCTAAAGATGGAGAAAGTACATCCGTATAAATTTAGAATTTGCCGTAGAATATTTTGCGAATGGTATACACGTCAATCTCAAGACAATGAATATTTTCCGAATAAAATAATATGGTCCGAGGAAAGTATGGTTAATAATAATGGAATTTTTAATCGTAGAAATGATCATTATTGGGCAAGAGTGAATCCACGTCTGTACAAAACGGCTAAACACCAACAGCGTTTCGGATTTAATATGTGGGTTGCTATATTCGGTACTCGAATTATAGGTCCTTTCATTTACCACGAGTCCTTAAATTCTGAACGTTATCAAATTTTACTCCAAAATGAATTAGAGATAGCTTTGAATGATTTGCCTTTCCAAGAAGTTGAAGGTTGTCCATTTTATTTAAGAACTTTTCTGTCTTCTAACGTTAAACTACTCTTAATATTGAGTTTAAGAAGTGTAATATGTGCACTAAATTTGGATTTATTATTTTAAATAGTTTTGAAGATAAATTAAAAGAACTGAAAAAAAATTAAAACTTTGAAACTCCGAATCTCCAAAACTAAGCGTTTGACAACCTATGTTTACATGAGCTTTTTGTCTTAATTTTGAAAGCTCTATCGACTATTAAAGTCCTGCTACAAAAAACTGGAACACCCTACATACATATATACAGGGTGTTCTAAAAGTCCATCAGGAAACTCCGGGAGGAGATTCAACGAGCTAAAATAATAGCAGTTTGTAAGGAATTTTTTTTAGGATTGTCATTTGTTTGCAAGTTACGGCTTGTCAAAGACCAATTTTTTTATTTAATTTATTAACGATTCTGGTTTTACAAAGAGATAGCGTTAGATAGTGGAATTAGACGAACAAAGTATGACAGATTCTCCTATTTTATAATAATAATAATAATAATACATTTTATTTATCCAACAGAAACAAGTACAAATTACAGGACAAACTGAAAAAAAACAAATACATAAACACCAATACAAGAGAAAATACTACACACATAACATAAGGATTATAAGTTACTTTTCTGACTAAACGGTTGCATTTATCGGCTTGAATAAAGAGCACATAATTTTTTCTAATATTGTTTCTCTTTGTAATAATGTTCATATTTTTGCGATGTTTGGCAAGAGAAAAAAGTTATCAACAAAACAAATTTTGAGTTTTAGGTAAAATGCCCTCTATAGGCCTCATAATGGAACTTTTTTATTACTACTCCAATAGAACTTGATCTAATTAGTAAGTATGTCAAATGAGAGACTAATCGACCTTGAACTGCAGAAGTGATTTAAAAAGAAAATTTAAAAAAATCGGTCTTTGACAAGTCGTAACTTGCAAATAAATGACAATCCGAAAAAAAAATTCCTTACAAACTGCTATTATTTTAGCTCGTAGATTCTCCTCCCGGAGTTTCCTGATGGACTTTTAGAACACCCTGTACATATATATATATATATATATATATATATATATATATATATATATATATATATATATATATATATATATATATATATATATATATATATATATATATATATATATATATATATATATATATAAAGTTAATAACGGCTATATAAGTTTAACGTAATTTTTTTTTTAACAGGGATGCAGCCTAAATTAAATTGACAACTATTTATACATCAATTTGAAAGCTTTCGGAAATATTTATTCCTTCTTCAGTCAAAACTAAAATGATAAATACAATAATAAATAAATATAACATTATTGCTTACTGTATGTTAGATTATAATGAGATTGGCAAACACAAAAAATTAAATATTATTGAAATGTAATATAATTGACAACTAAAACTGTAACTATAACGATTAACAACAAGGGAATACGTATAAAATTTTTTGTTAACAATGCAATCTGTCGTTAATTATTAAAATATTTGAATATATAACACTTAAATTTTGAGTATCAGTTTTTTTGTTTAATGTGTTAGGTTGTCTATTAATATGAAGCATTTCTAAAAATAAACGTTTGAAATAATTATTTTCTGTGGTTAAAATTTTTACTTCATTAAAATTTGGTTTATGACTAGTTTCTAGAGAATGTATCGTTAACGCACATGATTCTTTTTTATTTTTAATATCACTTTTATGGGAAGTATTTTTGAGGTTTCTTTGAGTTTGTCCTACGTATTGTTTATTGCAATTATTACATGAAATTTTGTATACGACATGAGATTTATTTAAAGTTTTTGTTTTATCTTTAATTTTAGAAAATAAACTATTAATTGTTTTAGTTGGTTTGTTAGCAATAATGATATTTCTTTCTTGTTTTAAAATATTAACGATTCTAGGTGTTAAATGTTTTATGTAAGGTAATGATCTAAAAATCTTTTGATTATTCTCGTTGTCATTAGAAAGGTTATTATTTGATGAATTATTTATTTGTAAGTTATTTTGTCTGACTAAATTTGGGTTTGAAAAAATTAGTTTTTTTAATAATTTATTTGGGTAGGAATTATTGAGTAAAAGTTGAAATAATTTTTGGTAATTTTGGTATATTAAACCAACAAGCTCTGGAAGATATTTAAATTATTATTCTGAACATCCAGAAAAAATGAAAATTAATTTAGTTTTAGCTTTAAAGAACCACATCGACAGAATTTGTCATCTAACTTTCAAAAACCAAAATTATCATGAATTATTATGATTTATGTAATATTTAATTTAAAATTACAAGATGATCATCTTCTTGATATAAGTAAAACCTTTGACTTACTTTAATTTAGTGGAATTTTATTATCAACTGCCCATCTTAACATTTTGTTAACATCAATATTAGCACTATTTTCGGCTTTAATTGCAGTTTTCCCATTAATAATAATAATAATGATATCGGAAAATGCTATAACTTTAGTGTCCTTTTTATATTAATTCAATAAAGAATTATATAATATAATCTAATAACCGAGAGCACAGCAAGAACCGTGTGAACAACCTTTACTTACAGTTTTTTTCTTTAGATAAATAATTTAATTGTATTTTTGCTTTTCTTTGATTAAAATAATCTTTACTAAGATTGAATAAATTTTTTGGACAATTGAATTTTATTATAGCGTTTAAAATTGAAGGCCACCAAGCAGCGTCGAAAACACCCTTTACATCTAAGCTAGTTAAAATGATATCTTTATTGTGATTAATATTGGATATTATTTCTTTTTTTAAAAACATAATAGCATAAACTGTGCTTGATTGAGGTTTAAAATCGAATTGATTTACATTTAACAATTTGTTTGAATGTAAATAATACATAATTCTGTTTATTAGTAATTTTTCAAAATTTTTGCAGCAACATTTAGTAAACTTGTAGGCGTAAACTTAAAATATCTTCGTCACATTTTTTATCTGGTTTAATAACAGGTATTATTAAAGAAGTTTTCCAAAGTCTCGGAAAAATTCCTCTTCTTAAGCATTCATTATACATCGAAGTAAGAAAATTTAGAAATCTATTGAATCATTTAAATAAAATGTTACCGTTAACTCCATCTTCTCCAGGAGATTTGTCATTGTTAAACTTTTTAATTACAGATCTGATTTTCTTGAATTGTAAGTTTTGCATCATCAATAGTATTTATATTTTTTGTCACATCTAAACGAATTTGTCTATGGTATTCATCGTCATATATTGGGTTACAATCGGAATGATGTTTTCCTCCATGATTTAATTTTGTCTACATTCATGTTTGAGAAATAGTTTTCTGTTCTCAAGATATAATCTTCTTCTCTCACCTCTAAAAATTTCATTATCCTTGGTTCTTTGGTATTTTCTTCTAAGAGCATTAACTTTTTTTACGTAAAACGGTTAAATCTGTATTCCGCCATGGAAATGTTTTTTGAGATTTTTGAAACCTTTATTCGAAGTTTTGAAAGATTGTTTACAAGAAAGTAACAAAGCATCTTGAAACATTTTCATAAAATTATTTGAATTAAAACAACTTTTAACTTTATTTGATAACTCGAAAGGTTCAGATTATTGCAGTCAAAGGTATTGGAAAAATTTTCTGCAATACTAATATCAAAAACTGCATCATTTTCTTTCACAACAATAAATTTAGATCTTGGAAATGATATACTTGAATTAAAATTCTGAAAACACTCAATGTCAAAAGTAATAACACTGTGATCGAAACCACTTTCTGTTTCTCCACATTTCGTCTTTAATATAAGAAGCAAATTTATTATTAGATAAAGTTAAATCTATATTGCTACTACCTCTATTATTAATAAACGTAGGGATATCTTCTAAACTATTAACTACGTGTAAGTCTTCTAATTTTCGACCTCTTGTATTTTTCATATCATTCCAAAACGTTGCTCTTGAGTTACTGTCTAAGCAAAACACACAACCAAAATTTTCAATATTATCTATTTTTTTCAAATTTTCTTCAGTATTTCGGTTGATATCAAAATACATACTAACTATAAAAAATTTTAACTTATAGAATACAATTTCAATCAAAATAGGATCTTCGTCAGATAACTGTTGAATAAGAATAGCATCAACATTTTTATTATTAATCAAAATAGCTGCCCTTTGCCTTCCGTTTGCTGTACTAAAGACACTAACACTATTGGAAATGCCTGCAATTCTGTTATTTAAAATATATGGTTCTTGTAAAAATACAAAATCCACATTATTTTCTGTTATTATGTTTATTAAATTATGCGTTGCAGTCCGTGAATGATTTGAATTTAATTGTATACACGATAATTTAGATGAATTCTTAAAATCACGATTATTATTGATTCTATTTAAAGTTCTTGAATTAATCGACATTAATGTTCAATTAATTGTTGAAATCTTCTTATATTTATCAAATAACACGGACAATATTTATTTAAAGACGAATGATTGTTGTTTAATTCAGAGTTTTTAATATACCTATTTTGATATACACAAACGATACATTTAAATTCCTCCTTCATTGTGGTACATTCTTGAATTTTATGTAGTCCAGCACAAAGTGGACACGTTAATTCTCCTGTACATACTTTAGCATTGCGATTATACTTGCTGCAATTAAAACAACGTCGTATAAATACATAATCGTCGACATAACAGATATTCCAAACCATTTTTAATTTATTATTTGAAATATTTTTTCTCAATCTTTCTTCAATCACTAAATTATTATGACATATGAAAATGTAAACTTTCACCATTAACACTCATAATAAAATACTTATCTTTTTTGGGATTTTTTAATGGTGTACTTTAAATTATACAATCTAAACGTTTCCATAACACTTACAGTTATCTTCGTCAGTAGTAATGTTTGTTAAAAATTGTTAAAGATGTAGTAAAACAATTTTGTCAAATTTGAAAAATTCAAACATAAACATAAGCCTGCTATTAGTATAACAGTTTGTGAAACATAAAGCCAACTATAAATTTTTTTTTTTTTAGTAAAGAATAACTAGGTCATGAAATTAAATATTATTAAACTGCCTCAAAGATGACAAACCAGAACACTCTCTACGACGAAAGCTAACAATGACATTTGTCAGCTGAGGAAATTTTGAAGATATAATTTCCAACATCGAAAACTCCATTAGATTATTACCTTTTGGTGCTGCTAATGAAGTTAGATATAACACCGTTAACATATTACGTAAAACAAAACCTCCAAAGAGCAACTTATCCTTTCGTCAACGACATGCTTTACTTGATCTTAAACGCAATGAAAGTATTATAATATTAAAATCAGATAAAGGTAATGCAACTGTTATATTAAATATGAACAATTATAACACTAAGATAGAACAATTGTTGGGACCAGAAACTTATCGTGAAATACCAAAAGATCCAAAAAAAAGTTTCTTTTAAAAACTAAAGAGCTGATTAAATTATCATCTATTCCTGAAGAAATAAAGAAGAAACTATCTAACTCTGAAGCTATTTCACCAAAACTATATGGTTTACCAAAAATTCATAAACCTAATATTCCTTTAAGGCCTATTGTTAGTGCAATTGGTTCTCCTAATATAACCTTGCAAAACATCTTACATTGTTATTACAACCTCATATAGGAAAAACACCCCATTACATTAAAAATTCTGCCGACTTTGTTGAAAAATGCATAGTTTCAAAATTGAAGAGGGTGATATAATGGTTAGTTTTGATGTTATTTCACTTTTACAAAAGTACCTCTAAAAGAAACTATTGAATACATAGATCATCTTTTTCCAAAGGACATAACCATTCTTTTCAGCACTGTCTTACTACAACTTATTTTCAGTGGAATAGTAAATTTTATGAACAGATTGAAGGTGTAGCAATGGGTAGTCCCCTTAGTCCTGTTATAGCTAATTTTTATATGGAAAAATTTGAAACATTAACGTTACAAAATACACCTAAAAACCTTCAGTTTGGTATAGATATGTAGATGACACATTTGTTATTTGGAGACATGGAGAAGAAGCACTGCATGAGTTTTTGGTTTTTATAAATGGTATACATCCTAGTATTCGGTTTACCATGGAAAAAGAGACTAATGGAAGTTTACCATTTCTTGACATATTAATATCTAAAAATAATAATTCACTATCTTTTAAGGTTTACAGAAAGCCGACACACACTGATGGATACCTTCATAAATTATCCAACCACCATCCACGTCAAAAAATTAGTGTAATTAAATCTTTAGTAGATCGAGCAAAACGAATTTGTGATCCTGAATTTTTGAATGATGAATATAAATATTTAAGAAAATCCTTACAAGATAATGGATATTCATTTACAGATATTAATAATGTTATTACACCTTCTAGGCGTGACCTTAAAGAAAAACCAGTTCTTAATGTTGGTACTGCTTTTCTTCCTTTTATAGCTAATGTTACAAATAGAATTGAAAAAATCCTAATCAAATATGGAATTAGGACTATTTTTAAACCTACAAGAAAAATTAAAGAACATTTAAGATCACCTAAAGATGTGTCAAACCCTTTATCATCTTCCGGAGTGTATAAGTTATCTTGTTCATGTGGAAAAGTATACGTCGGGACCACAAAACGTAGCTTTGATACAAGACGCAAAGAACATATGAGATTTTGTAGATTGGGTCAACCAGAGAGGTCTGCTGTGGCTGACCATGCCCTGAATAATCTAAATCATGACATTCAATTTGACAATATGGAAATATTGTCAAGACAAACCCATTATTATGTTCGTTTGCAACGTGAAGCTATTGAAATATATAAACACCCGAATAATTTTAATAGACAAGAAGAAAATCTCCGTTTAAATAGGTTTTGGCATCTTATAATTAAAAAGAGCATAATGATACGCCTTGATTTTAATTTGTTTTCAACTTTTGGAATGTCTAGGTTTTTGCTGTGTTTTCCTAGACCTTGAAGCAAATGCTTTACCAATTATATGTTAAATTTCCACAGCACTATAATTTAACATAAGTAGTTGAAATTAAATTGAAATTAAAAATTACAAAGAACGTTCTGCATTGTGCTTTTCATTGTTAATAACACTTCCAATTATTGATAAAGATATCTCTTTGTTAGATTTAACTGGGTTATTTTATTTGATGTAATGTTTGGATTTGTGAATGCTTCTATCATTTTAAAATTGAAGTTTTTCACAACTTTACACTTACATCATAACTCGATTAAATTTTGTTAAATGTGTTTTTTGGCTGACAAATTTCATTGTTAGCTTTCGTCGTAGAGAGTGTTCTGGTTTGTCATCTTAGAGGCAGTTTAATAATATTTAATTTTATGACCTAGTTATTCTTTACTAAAGAATTTTATAGTTGGCTTTATGTTTCACAAACTGTTATACTAATAGCAGGCTTATGTTTATGTTTGAGTTTTTCAAATTTGACAAAATTGTTTACTACATCTTTAACAATTTTTAACAAACATTACTACTGACGAAGATAACTGTAAGTGTTATCGAAACGTTTAGATTGTATAATTTAAAGTACACCATTAAAAAATCCCAAAAAAGATAAGTAAATTATTATGATGTTTCTTATCACGAAAAATAAATTTATTTACTACATCTTCCAAGTTTAGATGCAATCCATTATTCTGATTTGTAATAATATCAACATAGGTTTCTAAATTTACTTCTTCTGGATTATTATATACTACCATTGTAGGTAGCGGACCACAAAAATTTTATTATTGTAATTGACGTTTGTCAAATCGCCATTGCTACCGCGATAGAAAAGACAATTAGTGAATTTTTAATATCTTGATAATCCGTTGTAATTTGCTAATGGTTTCGAAATATGTTATTTATATATTTTTGTATAAGAAATGTGAGAATGTATGTAAATGATATTAGCTAAGGGTTGAAAAACACATGTTGGGGTTTGAGTAGCACGTGTACGCTTAAAAAACTGCTTTACTGAAGGGGGGTAACAAATCATTGGAGTTTCGTATGAGCGCTCTTGATGTAAAAATGTCATTGATCTAATAATTAATTACGGCTGGACATAGCGCAAATCTAAAGGGATCTTTGCTTGGTACGTTGAAACCCGACACTAAATGTACGGTTGGTTACGACGAATGCATATTTTTAAAATTAAGATTTCGTTCAATAATGAATATGAAACTGTTTGTGTGGTTGTGCGTTTGTGTGTTTTTGTGTGGGGGGGGGGGGGGCGTGCACCCGTGCGTGCGTGCGCGTGTGCGTATGTGGGTATATGTATGTGTCTGGATGGTATCTTAGTATCCACGATAACTCCAGAACGAAAATACTTACGTACCTAAAATTTTGGATTTAAGCGTGTTTGCATTTGGCTTAGAGCTGATTATATTTTGGGAGAAATCCAGCGGCGGAGAAGGGGATTTATTAGGGTCAGTTATTGTTTTTTCTCAAATATTTCTAAAACAGCTGCATATTTCAAAGATATACAACTACCTAGATATAGACCTTAAACATATCGATTAATTATATTCTATGCAGTTTTTTGACACGATACGTAATTTAGCGGCAAAAAAATTCATAAGGTCGAATTCGAGTAACGATTCATTTGATGAAAAAACGTATTTTTTAAAGAAAATTTAATTGTACACGAATTTTCTTTATAACGTTTTTTAATGTTAAGCGAAATAAACGTAAAAATTAAATATATATGATTGAAAATACTGTATTATCGATATTTTTATAGAAGCGGGCGGCTTCGGAATTTTGATTTACGTTACATGTATTTATGTTTATGAATCTCTATTTGGCAAGAAGCTTTAGACGTCATTCTGACATTGAATATTGTTTTTGTTTTAACAATGTTGCCTGATTTCATTATGAAACTATAAGAACATTTAAATTAAAATTATTTCATTTCTTTTAATTTCCATTTCGTAGGTTGGAAGGTCGTGTGGTGTTCCACACCAGATATTTTTAATACGCAGGAAACATGATAATGACGTTGTCAGGTTTTACAATTTATTCCTACCCCAACTGACGTAATGTTCTTGACACACATAAAACACAACTCGGAATGAATCTCTATATTTTTAAAAAAAGGGTTACTATCACAGGTTCCCGTCTATTTACCACCATCACATTCATTATCAAATAATTTTTTTGTCACTATGCGACTCAGGAGACATTTCCGAGTTTTCTTTCTCCTGAATTTTTGATACAAGGTATTCATTTTTATCAACAAGAGGCTAACTGAGCATCTTTTTGGCTGTCTTGATTTCTTCTAAAGAAAATTCAGAAGGTGTATCGAGAGAAATTATCTCATTTTCTATTTTTGGTTCCTTCCTTTTTTCATTTTGATTCGTAACAGCATTAGCGAGTATACGTTTAATTTTCTTTGTATTACCTTGTATATTGTACTTTGGTGTATTTTTTCGTTTTCGTTGTGCAACTTTATTCTCTTTCATTTCTTCTTTTCTTCTTATACCTGCCTGTTTTTCTTAAATTTTTTTGTTGATTCTTTGCATAGTTGTTTCGTTTTTTAGTTCTTTTGGTTCAAGTCTTTTCTGTTTCATTTCTTCTTGCCTTCTTGCTTTTTTATATTTTTCTCTCCGGACTAATTGGCCATGTCACATAATTTGCTATAGTTTTATTAGTACAATCTTACTGAATTACCTGTTTCTCCAACTGTTTAGTACAATTAAGTAAGGCGTCATCATCACATTCTAGAACAGATGTATCTAGAATACTGTTACTATTATCAATACTACTAGCATTCACGTCAATGTCCAAACATTTTTCTTGTTCTTTTGAAATAGCTTCTCTGTTATCATTACCATAATCTTCAAGTAGATCTATTATCACAATATTCTCTGAATTCGTCAAACATGTCTCGACTATAATTGTAGGCTCAGTTTGGTTCTTCAAATCTGTAATATTGCCTATATCAATGGTATTTTAAATAATAGGAAGGTTTATCAAGTCTGCAACATTGCCTATGCCGATGCTAGTGTTAGTTGAATTCAATTCTGTACTAATTTTAGTCGATTTAAATAATGTATACTTGAAAAAGTGTCATTAAATCAGTTGGAAAATAACACTGTTTCCTGTTCGTTAGATTCTTCAAAATATTTTAATCGCTTCCGCCCCTACTATTGTTTTGAATTTTTTATCTAAGCATCATCGGTCGTATTACAATCTTGTGGCTTTGGTTTATTTAAATTCTTTCCAATCCATTTATCAAAACTTATGGCTTCAGCATTCCAAGGAAACAGACCACAAGTTCTAAAACCGTTTCTAATAGTGTCACATGTCAGACGGTTTTGAATAACCCTGGACAATGTGGGTGCAAATATTTCTGTACTTACGATATCTGAAGGATTTTCACATTTCAAAGTATTAATTTCTGTAACCCAACGATTTTTAAGTAGCTTGAAACAATACACATCGGCAGGTTGTAAAATTCTCGTGGAGTTAAGGTAAAGAGCAATAAATATTATTTGAAGATCTGATCATAACTTACTAACTTTATAGGTTAAATGAGAACTATGCCCACCTATGAATAATATAATTGGAAAATTGACTTTTCTCTTGACTAAAGAAAGATGGAATACATTAGCGAAATATTCATAAAATACTTCACTTTTCATTCACCCATGTTCAGTGCATGCTATTCTCCATCCACTTGGAGCAGGATCTATAATTTCTTTAGTTACCTTTTATACGGATAAATGATCATGGGAGGCACCATCTTTCCATCTGCTCGAAAACAAAACATGGCAGTAAGATTACTCTTGGATTGGCCCTCTATTGTGTAAACACTTTTAGCACCTCTAGGAGCAAGAACTTTTCTATTTTTAGGACAAAACATGAAATTCGTTTCATCCGCATTGAATACACTTTTTGGGTCATCTAAAATCGTTGTTAGACCTTTTTCTTGAAGATAAGTCCTCTGAGAGAACCATTTTCTCATATCGTTTTTCGATACATTTGCGCTGACTAGAGTTATTGCTTCTACGGTACGATAATACGACAAGCTAATTAGGGTTTGCGTTTCAAGAATGAATAGTACCAAGTTTTACCGGGTATATTATTCAGAAATGGATTATTCCTTGGGACGTCATCTAGAAAAGTTTTAACAGCTTGAATGTTATCTTCTTTTCGCCGAGGGAAACCCTCTTTACTACAAACCACAGTCCATTCCACCAAGAGATTCTCTTCTTCTTCAGTAAAAATTGTCTGTGGCCCAAAAGATGTCTTAGTAGCTCTGGGTACAGGGAAATTCTACGCAGCTGATCTCTAAGAGATACCATTTCTCCCAGCCTCGATAGTGTTTCTCATGTCTACTTCTGAAAATTTTTTAGACACGTTTCTGAAAATAAGATAAAATATTGAAATTCAGTCCTTGACCTTTTTTAAAGCCTAATAACTTTTTTGTAGATTTAATTTTTATATGCCAACCATTGAAAATATGAAACATCCTTATTTATAATACTTAATTTTAAAAGTGATAAATTCTAATAATTTAAATAAAAATCTATTATTATAATGTCTGTTAACGATTATTTTTCGTCAGTGGTTGTCCACATGGCCAAAGATTGAATTTGCCAAAACTATTGACTCAGTGGTTGGCCAAACATTTATTAAAAATAATATTATGTAAATTATTATTATTTCGATATAAATCCAAATCCAAATCACTCCCTTAACAGTCGTAGATAAACTGAAGTTTATGGTGAAAATGACAGGACTCTACTTATATCGAAGGTGGAAGGGATGTAAAGCGTAAAGTGGGTATCGGTAATAAGTCACTTGTAAAAATATTTACAGAAATTGGATATGTTTATAACGTGGCCAACAACTAGCTCCAATTATCTGATGGCCAACGACTGGTGCCGTTTTCCTTTTTAGTTGAAAGTTAAACCGGCAACTTAAGAAAACTGATAGTAACAAAAGGGAGAATAAATAGTGAGTAAAACATAGAACGGAAAGAGTATGGTGAGGATATTTTAAATTTAATGATTATGGTCGTATACAAGCAGTGCAAAAAACTAGCATACGACCGTAAAATGGCGGAAATTTAACAGTGCTACTCGTGCTACAAGGTATAACTATTACAAGAGGCCATTGTAGCACACGTATTTCATACATTTTCTTCTATTTTCGTTCACTGATTTCAAATTCACGTAGAGATTATAAACTAAACATTAAACTAACTGTTCAGTGAATTGAATTCTTTAACTAAATGATAAGAAAATGAACCTTTATATTCTGTTGTCCTATAAAGAGGTATGGAGAAGTAACCTTTTTCCCTAATATTTATATTGCAAACGTCAATTCTAAAATTTTGTTAAACCGATACACTGGTTTGTGAGTAGTTAAGATGTAATGATACAATGTGATAGTATTTTTTTTTTGTTGGTATGCTCATGATTATGGTTAGTAATTACTTATTTTAGCTTATATATATATATATATATATATATATATATATATATATATATATATATATCTTATTGTAGACTGTTCAGGAGTCCTTCTCCTCTTCATCCCTGGTCATTCCCTTGTTGTTGGTATTGCGCTGTTTTGTGTTATTGTTTTATTGTTTACAATCATGAGGTGTGGTAATTTTTGGTAATAAAAAAAGAAAAAAAGAATTGTTTAATTTTATTAGAATTTGAATTTTGAATAGTGTGTGGTTGGGTTTAAGTGTGATTGTCGGTTATTGTGGTGTAGTGTGCAGTGTGATTAATTAGAGCGTTGGCCGGTGTCGTGCTGGGTCATTATCGAATAGGCGGGGGGATGCGAAGGGCATATGGGGTATTATCGAGGGATTCTTCTACCTCCTCGGGGAGGTCGTAGAGGAGTTGTGTGAGGATTGCGGGAGAATGTTTGAATTTTAATTTGGTTCTTTTTTAGATAATTTGGGGAAGCGGTAGTTGTAGGGAGTGGTAAGGATTTCTTTGGTTGGGATAATGTTGCCGAAAATCCTTTTATAGGCGAAGTTTTCCTAAAGTTTTTGGATAGGGTTTGTGATTGGGGGTATATTGGCGTGGTGTAGGGTGAGGTCATTAGGGTACCTGAGGGGTAACCTGTGTATCCGTCTAAAAATTCGGCGTTCACAGGAGGCGATTGAGGAAAGGTGATTGGGGTTAATGTTTGTGTACATAGGAGCTCGAAAATCCATAACAGGGCGGATTTATGTTTTATATGTGTGTAGAAATGTTTTGTGGTGACAACCTCTGATTCTACCCCGAAGAGCGGTCAGTAGGTTTGCGCGGTTTCTAATCCTGTTTAGTGTTCTTTTTACATCGGGTAGCCAATTGAGGGTTCTAGTGAAGAGGATTCCTAGGTAGGTGATTTCATCTTGGAGTGTGAGCCTTTCTTGGCTAAGGGTGAGAGAGACGTTTCTGGGGGCAGGATTGGGGAACTTATCCTTTGCGTAATGAGGATGCCGGAAAAGGATTGTTTGGGTTCTGGTTCGCCCAGTTAGAGAAGTTCCGTGGGGTTTTGGATATGAGGCGGGAGGCCGTTTCGCTGTTCCGATTAACCACCCAGAAGGCGGTGTCATCCGCGACTACTCCGGGTTGGGTAACTTCAGGAATGTCGGATCCAAAGATGGTGTAAAGGATCGGGGCTAAGGCAGAACCTTGCAGAACGCCTGCTGTAGGTTGAAAAGGATCGGAGAAGGTTTTCCCTACTTTAACCCGAACTGACCGATTGATCAGGTACGAGAGTAGGAGTTTGGCGAAGGGGTCGGGTATGTTAAGGTTTCGGATCTTTTGCAGGAGACCGGCGTGCCAGATCCTGTCAAATGCTTGCTTAATGTCCAGAAATACAGCCTTATTGCATTGCTTGTGAATGCTCTGGTGGTCTGTGTAAGCAGCTTCAACAAGAGATCGTGACACGTTTGGTTAGGACGGAAGCCGAATTGGCTGTTGGGAAGGAGGTCGTTGTATTCTAGGTGGTCCCTGAGTCGCCTGGCTAGAATCTGCTCAAAGCATTTTCCGAGGCAGCGCACGAGGGAGATTGGTCAGTGGGAGGAGGGCGAGGTAAGATCAGCGTGGGCTTTAGGTATTGTAAATAGTGGAAAGCAAACGGAGGGCTGGGTCGGGTAGGTGGCGAAGAACTTTACGGTTTAGGCCGTCATGACCTGGGGCAGAATTTTTACCTTTTTTGAAATATGAACTGACCTGGTCGGGCGTGATAGGGGCGTAAAAAGGACTCTCGTTATCGAGTAGGGTTTCGGGAAGGTTAAGGGTATGGAAATCTTCAAGGCAACTCTCAAGCAGTGCCTTGAATTGGTTATCAAATTGGGGATCATCTGGGGATCGGAAAATGGATTGGAGGTGGCGACCAAAGAAATCGGCCTTTCCTTGGTCGGAGGAGATTAGTTTGTCCTGAAGGTCGGTTAGGTGGGATTTGGGGTTTACTTTGCTTCTGGTCAGTCTACCAAACTGTTGCCAGAAGAGTTTACCATTTCCATAATCAAGCTGGGAGGTGGCTTTGGTCCAGGAGTCTTCAGAGTGTTTAGTGTTTATTGGCTTCTCGCCTGATTAAGGCGTTAAGCCGATTGTATTCGGTCTTGAGAGCCGGGTCCCTGGATCGCAAGAATTGACGATAGATTCTTTTCTCTTTGATCCAGTTCACAAGTTGCCGTGGGAGCGGTTTTCGAGAAATTTCGATGTTTTTTAATGGGACAGTTATCGACCGCTTCCGCAATAACGGAAGTTAGATCTCTAATGGCTCTCGCGAGATCTTGGGTCGTTTGAAGATTAGGTATGGGAAGGTTGTTGGAGATGTGTTCGGAGAACACATTCCAGTCTGCTTTTGAAAAATCTTTAACGACTGTGTATTGAGGGGGTGAAGGGGGGGGGCTAGACAAAATGAAGTTTTGACCAGTAGGGGAATGTGATCTGATGTGATCGTGGTGCCTAGAAAGCACTCACGATCGAAATAGTGAGCTATGGGTTCGGAGACTATGATGTGATCTATTGTTAAGGCACCTAAGTGCTCGAAGTAGGTTGGCTGTGTGTTGGCGATGCGCAGGAGCGGCAACTGCAACAGAGCAGATTATAGTCTGTTACTGTTGCCATTCGTTGCGGTGTCACCAAATTCGGTGTGGCGAGCATTGATGTCACCTAGGATTACTGCATTGGGGAGCCTAGAGGCATAGATTAGAAAAGCATCGGATAGGAAATTGTGGCCTGGCGGGTTATAATATGATATAAATATTATAAGAGTGGGAAAGTGCACCGTCACAGCAACGCATTCGAGATGCTGTAGGTGCGCAGGAAGTTGAAAAGGAGTAGATGGGAAGTAGTTCTTAATTAAGAGGGCGGTTCCGTGGTGGCTATTGTTTAGGAATGAGTGATACGTACTGAAATTGAGTGAGCATCGGGGTGTGAGCTTTGTTTCCGTGATGGAAAGGATGTGTATATTGTGTGTCTGTAGAAAGTGTTTAAGTAAGGGGCGTTTCCGACGAACGCCCCTGGCATTAATGGTCCCTGCTATGATAGCCATTGGAGAGGAGCTAATGGGTGGGTTGGCGGATTACGGCGACCTTCATCCGCGTATCGGATACGCAGACGTTGATCCTCCGTTAGAAGAAGGTTTGATATAGCGATTTTACGGTCCGAACAATCCTATCTCGCCGGTCAGGAAACATACAGATAAGGGCGTGGGTAAGGACTTGCAAGAAGTCCTTAATGGATAAGGATTGGGTATCGGGAGAAGGTTTGAGGTGGGATGTATCTTCCGAGTCGGACTCTTCGGAAGACAGGATAGGATCGAGAGATCATCGACGTGGAACTGGGAGGTTCCCGTCTCTTCCGGCACTGGAAGGAATAGGTTGGATGCGCTTCCCCGTAATTGTTACACTTTGGGTTGGCGGCGCATTTGCATGACGAGGATCTGTGACTTTCGCCACAGTTAGGACAGCGGATGGTACGGGAAGGACACTCCTCAGGAGTATGTCCCACCTGCGTGCAGGTGGAGCAGTACTTCGAGAGGTGTCGCGGGATAAGCGAAGGTTCGCAGCGGTAGTGTCGCCCGAACATGGTGACACCTCGTACGAGGAGGTATTCAATGGTGGCTTGGGAAGAGGTAATGACTCGGATGAGGGATGTAGGGGTGTTCGTCGCCTTAGAGGTGATGCGAGCGGCCTTCCTCACATGAGGAAGATCGATCGCATCCAGGATCTCTTCGACTAGGATATCCTTATCTACGTGACGAATCACACAGGAAAAGAAGGGAGGTCTAGGATTGGAGTTGGATGGACGGGGTCCGGACAGTTGGGAAAAAGTTACTGAGGGATCACCAAAATGGTGTCGCAGCCTAAGCTGCGTACCATCCGGCAAGGGTTGACTGTTAAATTCAACCAGAGAGGGTTAAGGGGTTTGAGGGTGTTAAAAAGGGATTTCTGGCTTGTAATGGATTTTGGGGTATTGCGGACGCAATATCTCGAGGATTGTGAGCGGGCGGGTAAAGGATTAGGATTGGGGTTAACAGGTGTAGGACTCACGGCGGGTACAAGTGGTTGAGCGGGTGTAGGTAAGAGAGCGGGTTTGTTTGTATTGTCGTAACCCAGACGTACCCTATCATGAAACGTGTAATTTGTACTTGTTCGCATTAATGCAAATTCAAGAGACAAAACAATAGCTAAAGGATGCATCTTAATTTGACTGCTAAGATGCTATTATTAGTTGCCGAAATTGATGTCACTGAGAATAATGCTACTCCGGATAATGTTAGGCTTACTCCAATTGATAGATTAAATCTCCCTTACTGGCCGTGATTAAATAATCAGAGTTGATTTATAAATCTGATCTAGAACTCGCAAAATTCTAACCTGATTAAAAAATCAGTGATCGTCTAGGGGGCAAATAACCTACGTTGTGTAATGTGCAGGAGATAGGGTCGGATAAGGTTAATTTGTTGCATAAGGTCGCAAGGTAATTAAATGAAACAAAACTACAATTGAGATGAACGCGTTGCGCTACCTGGTGATTCGCTCTTCATCCTATTTACATTAGGGAGAAAAAGAATCACCAAGAAAACTCCCTTTATTCCAACAATAATCACACAAAGAAAAAAACAAAGATCAGATAACACAAGTAAATCGCAATCAAAGGATTAAATAGGTATGAACACTACTCTATCGGTATTAAAGGCGTATAAAATCTATAACATTGCCTAAAACGAAGTTTAGTAACAAATAAACATAAAATCAGGTCTATAAATGGTATTCAAATTAAAGCAAAAATAAACAAGTAATAAATAACAAACAGGGGATCCCTTTTGGAACCAATTCCTGTCTGCTTTTAGTTAAATAATTACATATAAAGCATTATACAGGGTGTGGGACAACCGGACATAAACAGAACACAAAAAAAAACAAAGGACATCATTAAATCAAGTTAAAAAGGCGTACCTTACAAAATTTAAATATCACCAAAATAAAATGCAAGGCAATTTCAATAACTACACATAAAGGCAATAAATATAAACAGTGTGATCGTATCCACAATATGATCGTCATGCAATCTAAAAAAAAAAAGAAAAAGGGTAATCCCGATCATGTGGCCCTTTTGTTTAACCAATCAGGGCGGTTATTAATAACCAAATAGATTAAGCACTCTAGTAATACATATTACAAATTCAACCTACATGAAAAAGTAACGACAGAAAATTAAACAGGTTACAGATTATTTAAGTAGATAAAAATGAAAAAGGGCAAGTAAGTTACACATACAAATTTGTGGATACGATCACAACCAATGATACACATGGACAGTAACAATAAATGATATAATTGCGTATACAGAAAAACCATTCGTGGCCAAACCCATTAAATACGCAGTTAAGACAAAGTATAACATCTGAAACAAAGTCCTGTAACACCGGTTCACCTACATGATTAGTAGGTATTATTACAAATGCAAGATAATAACGCTCTCAATTCTTCTTAGGCATAAAACAAAACACAAAAATATAGACATATAGGCATATAACGGTAACAAGAGAGACATTTGGATAAATATATAAAAAACTAGACCATTAGGGTCAGCTTTCTGACTTTATACCTATGATCGTTTGTGTTTTTATCATTATAAATACAGGTTGGAATTATCAATACACAAAATAGAACACATAAATAAAACAGGAGAGCGAGCTTCTCTGTGCCTGCGTAATTTCAATGAACACAACAGTTTTGCAAGTCAGGGTTTCAGTTTGGTTTTAACAATTTAAATGAGTAGGTAGAATGACCTTTTCTGTGTAATTTCACAAACCCTAAAATCTTTTCTTTTACTTACATTATCAATGTAGGTTATCCTTTTAAGCTTTCACCAGCACAAATCTTTAAATACTCGGATTTATCGATTAACACAAAAGAAAAGACGATTTTACATTGATCAAACAAGTACAGATCTTACAAATAAGATCTAAACAAACACAAAATCGATGTCAAATCTTAATAACGCACGCTTTGAAAAATCAAATGCAACTCCCCTATTCTAAGCACAACAACCGTTTTTATTCCCTCACCCACTATTTTCCATATCAACTAACAAAAGCAATAAAAATATTTCGTGTGAACGCTTTTGCCTTTAATTATGAAAAGAACCATTATTTGTAATTAACATGTGCAATAAACCGTAGAAATCCTGTATTTAAACTATCACCTTTCAACTCATGAACAAATTTTTCTTTGACCGCGGTGTAATTTTTTGTATAATACTGACATTTTTATTTTCAAAACGCTTTTATAGACATATTTACCAATTTGTCTTGCCCTTTCGATAAATGCAGTTGAGCCTGCATCTGCAACTTAAAACATCTGGTTGCGGGCCGCCCTCAGTTAAAACCCTACACCAATGTCTTACAAAAACAAAGAAATACAAACCATTCTCAAATAACAATTATTATATAATAACTTTTAGTAATTATCTGTTGCTATCGCGACAACAATTTTAATCGGAATATTTTCAGTGTATTCATCAAATTTTCGTAGTGTGCTACCTACAGTATGTGCGGGATTGTGTGTGTGTGCGGGTTTGTGTGGTTTTGTGGAGGCAGTGGAACCTGTGGAAATGTAGGAGTAAGTGGATGAAGTGGAAATAGATGAGGCGTTTGAATGGGAGCGTGTACGTGAGGAAGGTGGAGGTGAAACGAGTGTGTGTGCGTAGGATTGTGTGGTGTGTGTGGTGAGTGATGGTGTGGGTGGACGGACGGCGTCGGGGGTTGGGGACAACCGTTTGTGATAGTATGAAAGCTGCCTTGGTTTACCACGCTCAGCTTTTTAAGCTCGGTGAGTGCATAAGGATCTTAATTTTTTTGTGGTAATACATACCTTTAGATTACCGTAAGCTTTACTTATAATATATTTGACATGTTCTTCAAAATTCAGGCGGTTGTCCATGTATAAATCCAAATCCTTAATACTCACAAAGGCCTCAAGCACTCGCGTACATTGAACTAGGATGTGAATTTTTGCATAGCTTCTAATTGATTTTGATTGTTTTCGGATTTACGTTCAAACAATTGTTTTCAGCAAAGGTTACCAATTCTGTGTTGATAGAGCGTGAGGTAGTGTAAATTGAAAAATAAAATTGCCTAACACTGTACCTTGTGGAATACCACGTGTTACCTTCTGAAACTCTGAATGAACACCTTCTACAAGTACTGCTCGATATCTAAAAAAAGGATAAAAACGAATTATGATCCACTGTATTAGGACATCAAACTAAGCAAAATTAAAAGCAACAATGATTTTATCGAAAATGCACAATATAAGTCCTTTGTTGTCTGGCAATTACTTAAAATACGTTCTAACAACAAGAATACCGCACAATAATTAAACCTATCGGCTTTGGGACTGTATTAATACTTTTGCAAAACGCCACATAATATAAAATTAAGACACTTAGCCTTTGGGTTTTTAGTTTCTCTATTTATATTTTATATAAATAGAACCATTTACTGAGGGCGATAACTGTAATTGTTATCGAAACTTATACAAAATATAAATAGAAAAACACACCATTTAAAAACACCCAAATTCAATATAGATATACCAAATGCCCTAGAAAAAGCCACTAAATTTGAAACAGTGATTATGTTATTGTTCGTATTCTTCAAATTACTATCGGTGATTTGTAAGGCAGCAGTTTTACAGCTTGCCTAACACCGGATTAGATAGACGGTAGGCTGATATGGTTGTCTAACTGTACATATTACAAGATTTTTGATAACTTCGAGAGAATATAAATAGGTCACAGATCTAAAAAAGATTTACTATTAGGGAATGTTGGAAGAGGTTCCGCATGATATTTTCCAACACGATGGAAACAGTTAATAATGTTATTATAAGTTTTTGTTATGAACGAATAAGTTCAAAGGTAACTATGTAATTAAAGATTATTATTAATTTTATTAAATACATAAATAAAAAGTTTACCTCGAGTAGGATTTGAACCTACGACCTGTACTTTGCTAGAGTACCACGCTAACCAACTGCGTCATCAAGGTTCAAGCCCCAATCGATGTAAATTTTGTCTTTATGTATGTATTCATATTAATGAATTTTTATTAAAATGGATGGAACGGTGTAACCCCGTATAGCTTAAAAGGACGGTGTCATATAGAATGAATTATATATAATTTAAATTGTGTTTTGTAAATGAAAATTGTGTGGTATAATTACATTTTAAAATAAAGTGAAGTGGTTTAAAGTATGTTCACTGAATTTAAATGGAGGGAGGGTGTAGTTAATTAGGTTTAACAGTTAATAATAGGGGCAGGTGAAGCTAAATGTAGTGATTCAAGCAAAGTGAAAGTGGGATGGTATACGAAAATTTAATGACAACTTGATGGATTCGAATTTGTTTAAATACCAGGTATTGGATGTTATCAAAGGGGAGAGATAGCAGAGATTGGGTCGTGGTATAGGATTACTTCGCAATTAGGGCGAAACCACCGTTAACAAAGTAACACTATTAGCAATCTATACACGTCCTTCGATGTACGTACTCCGAATGGGTATGTTTGAAACTGCTCCTTGTACACTAATTGGGAAAGGAAACATGTTGGTGAAATCGCGTTACTTCTTAGGGCGCGAACCTCCAAAAGTAAAATAATGCTACAATCCCTCTTAGTGTGTACGCCGAGAAGATGTGTAAACAGGTATTTAACTGGTTCTAGACACGGTGTATTATAATTTTTATACACAATAAAGGATCATGATCAACTATTGTGTTTGTCATGTGAGCCCCCAGTTCGCTAAGGTTTCGCACATGACAACACGTGACTGATTGTAATTTTTTATTTGCTATACGCAATACCAATAGATGACTATAGGAATTGTTTTTTATGAACGAACAGAAGCTTAATATAAAAATTATTAGCTGTACATATTTAGAATTAACTGTCTTGAATCGATTATGACTTGCCTCCTCGATAGCTCAGTTGGAAGAGCACCACTCTAGCAAAGTGGAGGTCATGGGTTCAAGTCCCACTCAAGCTAATCTTTTACTGTATGTACTTCAAAATTTAATTTTAAATAAATACAGTTAATGATTATTATATTGAACCTCTGTTCGTGCATTAAAAACTATTACAATACACGGTATCCCACGACGAACGACATCAATCGATTATGGAAAAAGTATAAATATCATACTTTTTGCATCGATTTTGGGTTTAGCACCAGAAATAGCTATGATTTTCAATTTAAATTTCCATACCCAAATCTGACCCATTTCATTTTATTGGAGAAAAAGCGATTTCAGTTGCGCATATTCGGTTGCTTTGTTGAATTTTTTATTTCGAATCTTAGAATTGCCATTCTTTTGCCAACCAGTCATCATGGAAACTATGGAGATATGTCAATGTCATTAGTTTTGACAGCTGAAAATATACCATCACGACTCGGATATTCAAACGAAGATTATTTAAATTTGTTTATTATTTACGGAGAATGTGATAAAGTGGTGAATAAAACATGAATAATTGAACTTTTTATTTTGAATCTTAGCTGGTAATGCTGCTCGTTATCCAGAAAAAAAGAATCACATGAAGCAAATTGTTGAAAATTTTAAAAATACCGGTTCCGTTAAAAGGGAAATAGTTAAAGCTAAACCTATTCTTAAGAATGAAAATGTGGAAATTGCAATTTTGGGTTCCTTTATGCAAATCTAATGATGTCAATAAGACAGGCTTCGATAGACTCAGGAGTATCAAAAAATACAATTAACAGGATTCTGGAAAAGCACAAGATTCATTCTTTCGCATTTTCCCTAGTGCAACATTTAAAAGAAGATGATTTTCCGAGAAGAGTGCTTTTTATTGAATTTATACTTACTAATTAATCACTACCGAAACGAATGATTTTTGAATAACATAATTTGGAGCGACGAAGTGAAATTCACTAAAAATGGCATGCTTAATCGACATAATTCGCATTATTGGAGTAACGTCAACCTTCATGCTCTTAGGGAACGCAACTTACAAAAAAACTGGAGTTTCAATGTTTATTGCGCAGTAAGAAACGATCAAATTGTTATGATACGTTCCTATGAATATGTCCTATGTTCCTACAGGTGAGCGATATCTAGCAATACTACAAGAGTTGGGAACTAGGTATCTGGATAATTTACCTCTGGGCGACAGAACTTAAGTGCTATACCAACATGATGGTGCATCGCCTCACAATGAGGATTATTGGATAACTAATAACGAACCTTTTTAATGGCCACCACGTTCACCAGACATGTCAGTTTTAATTTTTTTTTGTATGGGGGCCATTCTCAATTTTCTTGAGTGCCAAATTAATTATTGTTTTTTAATCACCCTGTATGCAAATACGTCATTGCGCGTTATTAGTGTACTAAAACAGTCTTTTGTTTACAATAGTTCAGAGTGAAAAATAATTCGCCGTTTGGACAGTTTGTTAGGCGATGCAACTGTCATTTTTTATAGAAAACTTGGAATATCTGAAAAACTGCTAGAGCTAGGTATATGACATTAAACATAAAGTATGCCTAGGATTGGACGTAGAATCCAAAAATGCAACAACATACAATGTGTCCCATTTAAAATAAGCAAGCTAATATCCACTTCCGGTATAATCGGAAGTGTCAGATTTTCCATATATATATATATATATATATATATATATATATATATATATATATATATATATATATATATATATATATATATATATATATATATATATATACATTAGTTAAATTTATAAATTTGTATGGATTTGATTTGATTGGTGTTGTGGTTTTATGTGAAAAATCTACAAAGCACGCAATTAAAATTAAATAACAAAAACTAGAAGGCAAATTTCATACTTGAAACTTTTTATAAAGTCTTGAAAAAAAAGACTTCATATAAAACTACAACACGAATCAAATCTATATAAATATCATTAAACAGGTATAAAGCATTATGGCAGGCTAACTGTTTTAAATTGAAAATCGATTGACGCTGGAACCTGACACTAGAACAATAAAACTTTAATCCAATTGGAATACAAAAGTAAATTATTTAACTTGACACATTTTATCAACTTTTTTAACATTTACTATGTAGTAGCTTATTAGGTATGAAAATCTACACTTTCACGATTGTCACACATAATCAAAACATGTATCTTCTGGGCAATTAAATCATGCGTTTACTATATTTATACTTTATATAAATTTAAACGTTTCGATAACAATTACAGTTATTATCCTCAGTAAATGTTTATATCTTTAAGAATTACTTGACATGTTAAAGCATAAATAATATAACATAAGTTTGTTTCATTTCAACTAATTCTTAAATGTATTACCATTAACGGAGAACGATAACTGTAATTGTTATCGAAACGTATAAATGTACATAAAGGATAAATAACGAAAATGTACGATTTAATTACTCAAAAGAGAAGTATTTTAATTTCCTTATTTACGTAGTCTTCACCATTTTGTTTGCATTCTATTAATATGCAAACATTCTAAATATGAGAGAATAAATTTAACTAAACGCATTAATGAATAAACAGTCCGAAATGAGTGCGTTAACGGCGGCAACATTGTTGGGATTCACAGGCGACGGTGAGCATGTAGTAAATAATTGTTCCACTCCCTACTCGTTTGGTCACCCTGTATGTATGTATGTGTGTGTGTGTGTGTGTGTGTGTGTGTGTGTGTGTGTGTGTGTGTGTGTGTGTGTGTGTGTGTGTGTTATATATATATATATATATATATATATATATATATATATATATATATATATATATATATATATATATATATATATATATAGAAAAATTATTTTTGGACCAGGGGTAGATATCAATAGGCACTACATTTTAAAAATATTTTTAATCATACAGGGTGTTTCATGCGATTGGAGCAAACGAAACTTATTACATTTTTGGAAAGCCCGTAAAATACTATTTCATTAAATACCAAATTGTATGGATCTATCTCCTTTGGTTTATGAGATATTCAATTGTTAATTTTTTAAGGGATGTGCTAGGCTACCTAACCTTCTTCAAAATATTAATGAAGCAGTTTATGGAAATATGTGGTTCCAGCATGATGGTGCACCCGCCCACTACCATCGAGGACCCATTTCTTCGCCACCGAGGTCACCTGATCTGACCCCACTCGATCTTTTTGTGGGGTTACGTAAAAGATTATGTGTATAAATAAATTCCAACCACACTAGAAAATATGAAGGAAAGAATCAGAAATGCTTTTCAAAATATCACGTGGCCGAAATTAGAGTTAGTGAAAAATCATTTTATGCGACGTGTTAATAACCGTATTGAAGTTGACGAAAGAACATTCCAGCATTTAATGAGAAATTGATTTTTTTCTTTTTCATTTATTGTTCTTGTTTTATTTTATTAAAACAATGCCTAGTTAATTTACAATATTAAGACAAATTTGGTAATGCCAATAGATAAAAAAATAAATTAAAAATACTTTCGAAGGTTCGAATATTTACAGTACTTGTAAGTGATAGATATTTAAAAACGCCAAAGTTTCTTTTATAAAGTAAGACAACTAGATTAAAAAATTCTTTAACATGAAACTACAATTCCATGACCATCATCATCTACAAAAAGACGTCAAAAATTAAATCGTTGATCTGAATATAACCAAATTGAGTACCTTACAAATTTTACTAAGGACGGATTTAAATTTGCCTAGAAACAAGAGTGTTTTATGCATTAATTTTATCCAAAAAAATATCTGTTAAATTTAAAATAATCCATTAAATCAATTTTTATTTGAAAATTTTTTTTAGTAAGAAACTACAATCCCATGCCCAACTTAATACCTCTATTTTCAGTCTTTTTGTATTACAATCGCAATTTCGCAAATAAACTGAAAATATTTAGAAAATTATTAATTTTAGGTATAAGATATACTTGGTGAAAAAGGTATCAAACAAAGTATCGAACGACACGAACATCATGGGGGCGGGGTGCCATTCAGAAAAATTAAAAAAAAATTGTATTTACAAACAGTGTACACGCCCTGTACATTATTACAAAAAATATAAAAATTAAGATATTTCAAAATACTACAGGACCGCCAAAAAATTTTTGTCAGTTTAAAATAAACAAAAGTCGCCTAACAAATCAGTGACGGCGACTACAAGAGGGATAATTTATTTGAAAGACAATTGAATATCTCTAAAACCAAAAGAGACCCATACAATTTGGTATCAAATGAAAGCGTATTTTATTGACTTTTCAAAAATATAATAATATACAGGCTGTTTCATTAAAAAAATAAAAGGGTGTTTCATGCTATTGGAGCATAACATGAAACACCCTTCCATTCACCCATTTCATCGCGCGTCTCTTCACCCATTATAATGCAATCTGAAATGCTCCAAAGCAAAAACAAATAAAATAAACTCCAATGGTTAAGAGTGATGGCCCTTAGCCGTAATTTTATAACTCAACTAAAGCTACGTTACTCAAGAAAATATACCATCTCGGAACCCTAATTTGTAAAATTAATAAAACTCCTAGAGTTTAACCTATTGGCTTAGTTAACGCACGTAAGACTTTATCTTTAGATTTAAAAGCATCATAAAATTTTGAAAGAATAAAAACGATGTATGTAGTAACAAGGTTCGTCTAGTGTACAAGATTCACCAGTTTGGCGTTTGAGATTCTTAATTATCAATAAACTTAATCTAAAAATGTGTTTACTCCCCCTTTTTATTCTTACTTTTTATGCTTGCAAGAAAAACGAAGGGAGACAAGCTAATTAATTAGTTCCAAAAATACACTAACTACCACTAACTGTTAGAATGCTTTAAAACGCTCCAAATAACAATTGAAATTGTATTTTCTAAATCGTCGGCAATGCTAATGCTAAAATAATAGCTTTAAAACCACAACAGAGGTAACAAAATTCTTAATTTCCACCAATCCGGTCTAAAAAGGTTCTTAACAAACAGTGAATTTACGCTTTCATGAAATTTGACTAAAGAAGAAAAAGTTTAATTGAAATAGTAAAATTTATCTCAAACTGCCTCATTTCAATTCACGCACCACAAATAATCTAAGGCTAATTACGTACATATCTTCTATGCTGACCTCATTGCTCTAATCACCTTCGATAACTTCAGCTGATTCGCAGTGCATCTCTACCAGAATAATCTCGTTTTTTCACGTCACATTTGAACGCTTAACCTTAATTATCAGAATACCACTCTTCTAAAATCTTACACAACTATTAATTTTTGTTTTCCAAGTTTTGTTTGCGTTATACTTCATTTAAATGTTTGAAACTGTGAATACTTGAATATGCCATTGAAAACGTTCCTCTTTTATACTTGTATATCCGTATTATTTAGATAGGTTATCAATGAAAAACCTCACTTACAAGAAAATAATTAGTATGTGCCCAGAATTCTTACTTCAATAACCACACTTAACAATTTCGGGATGACTACCCTTTAAGTAAACGTATAATTGCCAACACGCACACGATGGTTATCCCAAAAGCAAATGTTAACATGGGTTTATAGTGTTGCTAGAATTGTATCGTCCGAGAACACAAAACCAAGTCTCCTTGCCCACGACAAAAATGGAATTACCAACATGCGTGTTCACATTAAAACACTGGCCCAATTTAGTTTTTAAAACAGAGTGTACGCGTTTAAAGCTGCTCTAATACGAGGAGTTCAATTTGACAATGCCCACGACCACGTTTTGCTATGTTCTGAACAATTAGATGTTGGTAAAGAACTTACCTGTAACACGTGTAAGCTACCCTTGCATAGTGTTTGCTTGGGGATTTGCGTTGGCGAAGTCTAATATTTAGCAAATCGCGATCGGCGTATAAATATCTAAAATTCTCTACCCAGGTAGCCCGAATTAATTATTTCTTAATTAAGCTTTTTCTTTTTTTCAATTATTAGAACCGTTAACGATTTTCTATGTCAGAGCCCCCATAGTCCACCTCAATACGGTAGCAACCAATCAAAACGCTGACGTCACTAACAGAAACGGTCACGGGCAGCAGAGTGTTCGTATATAACAACCCGGCACGTTTCTGAAGGGATACCCAGCTGGTGGGTTAATAGTAACACTATCTGCTTAGTATTCGGGTGGTAATGGATTTTTCAGGGGGTTTTTCGTCATATAAATGCAACGGAGTGATCACTACGTATATGCACATCAAGTACGTTCCTTCTGATGCTATCTTAACCGCACCTATCCATAATCCCATCATATGGGCCTAATGTATGTATGCATGTTGGAAATCCATCACTGTGGCTGAAAGAGGTTGGAAATCTCAAGTAAGACGCCCTTGCCATTAAGGAGAGAATGAAACACATTGCCTTTTTCTTTTTTTCTGAAGAATACTTTTTCTTAAGATTTCACAACTCAAAGCCTGCCTATCATCCGTCTTAGACCGGAATCCGTTCAAGGTAGGACATCTTCTGCATGTACGTTTAAAACTGTATCCACACTTATTAATACACAGGACAAAGGCGGCTTGTAGGGTAGTAGTCCAACATCGCATTTATCCACTAGCAGACCAGAGTGATTGCAGCGTGTTAATGTTCACCGTCACTACTGTAAACAGAGAGAGATTTAAACAAAATTTGAAACTTTAATAAGTTGGGGTAGTTCAATTCTATGTATCTATTATTACACGTACAGTGTGGCTTAATCTTTACAACACGGTGACAAAATTTCCAGTGATTTTTGCCCAAATATTCCTATAAGCCTTTGTTTGTGTGAATCAGAAAACAATTTAGTCAAATATAGCTTGAGCGTAGCAATAAATTAGAAAACAATTCTCCATATTCTTTTTCAAACTTATTGCCATTCGCTACAGGCTCTAGTGGCTATCGTATGGCAATAAGTTTTCGAAAATCTGTCTATATTTTCAACATTGTTATATTACTACTGATTATTTGTTGACTGTTTTGGTTTGGGATAGCCCATGACATTTGAATCAGGTTAAGCATTCTGCAGCACTTTACTGCAGCGATAATTTCAACATTTTCAAACTGTTAAAATCGTATAACTATTAATTAATCAAACCATTTGAACATACATGTAGATTATGTTTTGATAACGCTCCAATACATACACTAAGGGGGCGCATATACTCACCCAAGCAAAATTGCGAATAACGGTATAATGGGAAGAGTATTGTTTTCGTGAAAGAAATTGATTCCAAGTTTTGAATGCTCTTGCATGTCTGTGAAACGACCTTACCAATTTAACATTTTGCATTTCGAATTTTTATTTACAAAATCCCTTTTCGTTTATCAAATATCGATTTTTAGAATTTCAAAGTTTCATGCAATGATACTGTCCGAACAGTAGCAAATAATTTATCGTGTTTCAGTGCATAGTCCAAGGTTAACATAACGTTTAACATCTTTTATCATCTTAATCCTGGGTGAAGTTGACTTGCCTGAATAAGTTATACTAGATATATTACTAAAAGGGTCACAGTTCTGTGTATTTGAAACTTTTAACGATCAAATAAATACACGGTGATTTATATAAGTCGCTTTTGGACCATAAAGTTGGTAAGGTACAATAAGTGTTATCTGGAATTCGAAATATTGTTTGTTAGGGTATTTAACTAAATTTTCCTAACGTTTAAGGACTAAAATCATATACGTCAGTAAATAAAACCATGTTATGTTTATGGATTATTAATTAGATGTTTTCTTATTACCTTTTTTATTTGAATTACTTACTTGCTCACTTTTAATATTGATTTTTTTATTATTTGGTTTGTCAATTAAACTAGACCATTTGAATACAATATTGATTCTACCTTTGTGCCCACTAGCTCTCGTTTAATTACCTACCTTCACCTTGCAGCTAAAAGGTTTTTATTTACTTTTTATTTTTTCGTTTTCCTAACTTAGTGGAGGGGTTTGTGCTAGAGCCCCCTTTTGTGTATTGTGTAAAATACAGATACTGCAACGTGCAGACTTATGCAGACGACGTACAAGTCTTTCAACTTTGCTGAATGCAAAGGATCATATGACAATATCAACAAAGACCTTTGTATAACACAACTAGACCTTGTAACGGGTCATAGTTACTATTTGTGATTTTTGTATTATATGTGGAATCATCTTTGCACTTTATTCTACAATTTTGGAAGTTGCTACATTTTGTTTTACGTTTTGAGAAGCGTATGTACCGGCTTGTAGGTGACACACACTACATACGGTTAGTTTCAAGGTAACGTATCTATTGGTATAAAAGTTAGACATGGCAACACTGCGTGCAATATCACTCGAGTAATGGGTCAAAAAGAAGATTTTAAGGTCGTCGGACTTTTTTTATCGACGCCATTTTGTCCTGTTAGCGTCTATTAAAATTTATGTTTTAAGGGAACAACATATTATGTTGGAAATTTTCATGTAATTTTATAAAATTTACATTTGATACGTGTAACTTTTGTATTAGGAAATTTTTGAACGAGTTGAAATTTTTATGCTTATTGATTTCGCAACATCCTATAGTTTAACTTCAATATTAGTAAGTTTGACAACAGTGTACATTACACTTTTGCTTTTTCAAATAATTTGGAAGTTTTAAAAATTTCTAATTTTTGAAGAAAATCACGTCTTCTTTTCTGGTTCTTTTTGATCAGGGGGAACGCCATTTTCAGTCTGATATCATTCAAGATAGCGAAACAGGAGCCTACTTAATTGAGTAATTTTTTTTACGTAAAAATGTCAATAACTTAGGAACCGTTAGTCGTAGACCCATACTACCTTATACCATTTGGTCATCATTTAACAGACAATTGAAATACATAAAAATATATAGGCCGGTCCATTAAAAAAAGACAAGTTTAGTATAGTGGTCAAAAATGGGACACACTTATATATCAAAATATTTTTATAAGATGTTTCCTGTTATCTAAGAAATTTATATAAACTACCTTTTCTACTTCAATTAGCGGACTCCATACTACAAAATACAATATGTTCGTTTCGTATATGCAATGCCCTTGAACTTGGTAGTAATTATTATTTGTTTTCAGAGAAAGTGATCCATTTTCCAATTTTGCAAGGTAATCTTTTTTCTCAATTCCTTCAGTTGGTGATATTCTTGCACATTTGTGAGGACACTTTATTTCCAAAATCGCATTTCTATTAGACCGTCAAGATGCGAAAATGGATAACTGTATCAATGAAAAGACCGCAGCAACTCCATTTTTTTTTTCAAAATCTGCAATGCAACAGTTCGTGATCATTACCCCAAGCGTATCGGCATTTCCTCGGAACGTACTATATAACATATTTTTGACAGCATTCGAGCAATGGGTAGAAGATTTCATTTACATTTCCAAACTTTGAAGCTGTCAATCGTTTTAGCTTCTTCTTTCCATAAACGATTACTGCTCTGACCAATTGTGTTCTTTTGTAAAACATCGATTTCTTCATTATTTTTTCTAGAGTCTTAGAAAATTCTTTCTTTCTTCGTACTCTTCCGGAAAATGATCTGATATATTTTCAGCGTCGGGCCATAATCAGTCAACGTTGGCTGTTTTTCGTCGGTTTTTGAACTTCTGGGAAAAGTATACGTTGTGCCTTTCTCCACTTGTCGGCCTTGCACTTTTTGACTATACTTTTTGGTATATTGTCCCGGACTACATTGTTTTATTGCCTTGTGCAAAATGCCGGATATTCTGGAGCACTAATTGCAGCTTACGCTTGCAGCTTACACCGCAGCTCATATGAATTTCGAGCCGAAAAATTGATTCTTTGCCTCCTGCAAATTTAGCAACAATCGAATTATAACACTCTGCAGCATTATTGTCCATATCAAGAAGGAGACTATCAGCATTTCGACTTAGTCGATTAGAAGTACTAGAATATCCTGCAGCAGTCCGCTTTCTGTTATGTCGCCAATGTAGTTATGTTTCGTTGCCTTTTTACTCAAAATATTCTGAACATTAGTGTTCACCAAAATATGTTTCACGCAGTTTAGGATATCTTTTCGTAATTGTCACCTTTTCTTCGTGAGAGATATCTTGGTTCAACCAGTGGTTCACAGCACATTGGACTGCTATACGAAACCTCTTAATATTATTTTTTAACATTTCGCGTTGTTGATAACTAACGATTTGTCTTTTAGAACTAACTCGTTTCGTTGTTAATTCTTTAGGCCTGTGCAGAAATTACGAAGATGATTCCTGCACTCGATTTTGTCACCAATAAATTATTGCCATATGGTTGCATTTCCGCAAGTTTTCGGGTGACGCTACTATCTCCATCTCCAATAAGATACGCATATTTGACACCGTGCATTTCGATGCTTCTCTTGAAACCTTCTAAAATTATTTCAGATTCCATGGCAGTGGATGCTTTATTCCAGTTTTGAAGCATGTATGAGATGCAGCTTCTTCTTTTCTATTTTCCTTTCGTGCAGATAAAACAATTTATTTTGATACCCAAGTATAATATCTTTTCGTCCTCTGTCCAATAATCACCCTATAAAAGTGTTAAACAATGTACGATAGTGACAGTACAGATTAGCGTCTACTTACTACACCTGATGATGCGTTGTAATTAGACTTATAAGAACGTTTACAAGGCACCGTCCTATCACGGTGATCTTGGAATGGTCTACATCTACTTCGCCAAGTTCCTAGCAAGTTGCGCTTCTTCTTGTCCAGCTTCTTCCATAAGGGTGTAGGCTGTTTGTGAATGTAAGGAGCTATTTTTGTGAAGCACTGAATGTTGGAAAACTCAGGAAGGAATATCACAAAATGCCAGAAATTCATCGAGTTGTGAATAACCGCTACCAGTCGAGAGTCCCAAGTACCGGCTTCATTTATTGCAATTTTTGTACCAGATTTCTTTTCGTCTGTGTAAATGACTGAGCGTTCTTTGCATCACGGCACTCCATGAAAAATTTACTGCAAAGTCCAATTTGCTGTTCACCTGTTATTGCCAGATATTCTGCACAGGAAAATAAGTTGTGTTTAAAATTGATAATTCCGTCAAAGAACAGTTTTATATCAACAATTCTTCGACCACGCAAGACAAACTCTTTATTTTTAGGTTTTTCGTCAGTACTATCATTGGCAACGGAAGAACTTAGAACGGGCTAATACTGTAGTCCTGCGAATCTGAGCCACAACAACGTCCTATTTCTGATGATAAGTCTACTGACTGCCCAATGTTGTCAGAAGAACCAAAAACTGAGCTTACATTTAAATCCGATATGGATAACAACCATTTCTGATGAAGCTGCCTGATCCATATTGACTGACTGGCTGCTGCAAATAATTATTTCTTGGCAATTTAATATATCGCCATTTATCTAATATATCTACCTTGATTGATTTTCTTCTAACAGATTTGAATTTTGACATCAAACTTTGCTCGTTTTGAATCATATTTGACCTACAAAGTTGCTTCATTTTAGTCACAATTTTGTATAGGTTTTCAAAGAATACGGAATAAATTAATTTAACATGAAAAAATATTTTTGTGAAAACTGGAACAATTCAATCTCAGTTAACATCATTTTTCCAGAAAATTACTTGTTTCAGTTTAAATGAATTTATTCCATTTTAACAGCATTTAATCATTGGAGCACGAAACTATCATAGTTTCTCCTAATAGCCTCTATGCACTTGTTTTATTTTTTTAACAACATGCAGCGTTGCCAAGTTACCAATTTTCCGATTGAAAATTTGACTTTAAAGAAGTTCAATAAAGTACCGTGGTCGCTAATTACTAACACACGGTATAATAAAATCAAAAAGTAATCATGAAAGACTAGTCTTGTGTACAAGTGGTTTTAATTTCAATTTGAAGTTTTCAATACTTTAAAGATTCCAAAATTGCAAATAATTTTGTGCATAGAGCCTATTGTAAATGATCCTCCAGATTTGTTTCCCTGTCTTTTACTTTTCCGACGATAACTTAATATGGTTTTCTAACTTTGTCTCTATTGTTTTTTTGCCATTTTATTCACTGCACCGAACAAAACACAGATCACAGATCAACTGTTACCAGGTATGTATAGCACGTAACTAATAATTGACAATATAATCTTAAATCACGTTAAGATTGACACCTCTTGAACTTGGACTTATCGCCTCGATTGGTGGATTCATTCCCCATCCGGGGAGAACAGTGCACATAGTAACACCGCCTCGGACGGAGAATGCTACTTGCAACTGACCTAATTTGTTACTTTCAGGGTGATACATTTATCCATTTTCTATGAAACAATTAAAGAATTTTCTTCAATTTTTTTTATAAATAGGAAAAGTATTCTCTAGGGGTACCAATTTGATTTAAGATTACAGATGTTTTCTACGTTTTACATGGCTATAAACTACACATTTTTCTTAAATTAGCGCTTTAATAGAATATTTATTTAGTGCAAAATCATGCTTTTAACAATCTGATGGGTATACTCTAGATGAAAGTTCTGCAAATACACCACAACAAATTGATATTCCTGTTGCAAATAATAACGCCACAATTTGTATAATGCAAATTATTTAAAATCACTGTAATTCCGCAGCTTTAATCTGCCTTAACGACAACAGTAAACGAGTGTTTATATCACTTACGAATACACTTGTCAATTGTTACGGATTAAAATATTCCTTCAGCAGTTGAAGGTGCTTTAAATAATTAAACTATATTCTTCTTTCGTTTCTGCATGGCTTTTCGTATAATGCAGCAACTGTACTTATCAAAACTTAGTAGTGAAGTGTCCCACCTACGATTTAATAAATATTACTCAGTGTAGGTGTAAAACTCTAAACATTTTATGCTACTTACTCAAGGTACTTCTGTATGAATTCAATAACTTTTTGTGTTTATCATTATTAACAACACTATGGACAGTAGGTATTTATCAAATTTACATAATACATATTCTTGAGTAAGTTAGTATACTTATACAGGGTGACCCATGTCAGAATATTAATGTACACGTTTATTTGTGTTCCCTTGTGCTGACCGCTTTATGTGTAAAGCTTACGCTATCATTCGATTTACCTGCAGCTGATAATAGCTTAGTATTTATTTAACTGTTAAAGTATTAATTTATCTTTATATGATGAGGCCTCAGATGAATCATAAATGTAGATTTTCACATACCTTATATCTAGATTATTTTGATTATTGCTAAACTTAAGTTTTGCTTTGAACATTCAATTTAAATGCATCAATCTTGCATAAGGTACGTACCTTTTAGCGGCTGCTTTATATTTATACCGTGCATTGTCTAGTTTATTTCATCAAGTTAATAAATATTATTTTACATCTGGCATGGATGGATTTCACAGACCAATTTTGTTTGTGTTTAAACTTTAATAAGCACGTTTCTTCATGCTTGGTTACCTATGTTTTTCTTCATGAAATCACGTGGCCTTACTTTTGTTTAAACGTTTTAAGGAATTTTTATTCCTTTATTCTATCCAACCCGGCGGGACATCGTCTCTGGTGGATATCTGATAGTGCTAGTTGAGCTAACTCATATTGATTAATAAACAATTTTTGTATTTAGTTTACTTTTAAAGCATCAAAAACGTAAGTGGTTTATTATTACTGCAGTTTTACATGCCCCAGATCAGAGATAACCTTATAAGGAACGCCGGAGATCAACCAAAACAGCCACTGAATGCGTGGTCGTAAATAAATAAGGACCTGAGAGAGAAATAATAAGTATAATTTGCCCAAGTAGAGAAGGTCACAAGTTTGTATGTAGGTTTACCCTAAAACTCGGAACGAGACACCAAAATATGGGAAGATATCACCTAGTTGAGCTAAGCACAATTAAATTACATTAAGATCCCCATAGTAAGTGGAAAGCAAGAAGGAAATAGTTCTCTACTCACCTACAGGTAAACCAGAAACCGTCTAGCTCAGAACGATTCGGCGGTCAAGAAAACTTCAGGTGTAAAAATAGGCGCCAGAAATCGCTCCAAAATCAATACTCACCGTTAACCCGACTTCTGGATAACGATGTCTAAAGAGGTGAACAGGAATTAAATGAAAGGAGAGAAAAGGGAAAGAGATAATAAGAGTTGTATACCGAAAATTTAATTTTAGAGTATTCAAAATAAGGTAGATACAGAATCAGCAAACGAAATTAACTGAAGTGAAATCATTGTTTCTTTTATATAACAATATAAATAATATAATATAATAATTTTATGTATACCAGATACGGTTAACACCAGATAGACCCAACATTCCAGTATTGCGGGTTTTAATCAAAACCAAAAGAAATTTATTATTTATAATTAATTACTTGAAAAGTTTAACTTTCAGAAATGAAAGATCTTTCATTACGTTGAAGCTGCATATACTTACGCTAGAAAAGCGTTTTAATTAACAATTAATTCAAATTTTGTCGGAAACAGTCAGTCCAAAATAATAACCCAATAATTGAGGTAAATAGTTGTTTTAAACCTACAGGTAAATGTAGAAAAATTTAAAGGTACATAAAAGCTAAATGAAGTTATGGTTCAACCGCGAAAAATTTAATTAAAAAAAAAAGGAAGGAGTTCAATTTATTATTTAATGAAACTGGTCAGAAGCAGCTATTGTGCGCAACTCGGCAATTAAACAGGTTTGTGCGCAGTTGACCTATTGTTCGTTATACAATGGACGCTATCTTGAACTTTGTAACGTTACATCTTAAAAACTGAGATATACTGTAGACTGTTCATTAAAGGTCTATATACGCAGTAGAATGAGGGTACCAGCATCCCTAAGGACCACAACCTTAATACATCTTAGTTCATCTTAATTCATAATAGCATCTTTAACCATCTTCATCTTACTTATCTTAGTGCATCTTAGTTCATCCTAATCCATCTTAATCCATCTTTAATTCCTAAGGTTCCAAATTATGACGTCATAGTTAAAATAATCTTAGTTCATATTTATTCATCTTGGTTCATCTTAATCCATAATTTCAAAATTCATCTTCACTCATCTTAATGTTACAGAATTTATCTGAATGCATCTGAATTCATCTTAATTTATCTTAATTCATCTTACTTCATTTTCAATCATATTAATTCATCTTAATTCATCTTAATTCACCTTAATTCATCTTAGTTCACCTTAATTCACCTTAATTCATCTTAATTCATCTTAATTCATCGTAATTCATCTTAGTTCACCTTAGTTCATCTTAATTCAGCTTAATTCATCTTAATTAACCTTAATTCGTCTTAATTCATCTTAATTCACCTTAATTCATATTAATTCATCTTAATTCATCTTAATTCATCGTAATTCATCTTAGTTCACATTAGTTCATCTTAATTCATCTTAATACATCTTAATTAATCTTAATTCATCTTAATTTATCTTAATTCATCTTAATTCACCTTAATTCATCTTAGTTCATCTTAATTCGTCTTAATTCGTCTTAATTCATATTAATTCACCTTAATTCATCTTAATTCACCTTAATTCATCTTAATTCATCTTAATTCAGCTTAATTCATCTTAGTTTATCTTAGTTCATATTAATTCATCTGAGTTCATCTTAGTTCATCTTAATTCACCTTAATACATCTTATATCACCTTCATTCATCTTAATTCATCTTAATTCATCTTGATTCATCTTGATTCATCTCGATTCATCTTAATTCATCTTAATTCATCTTAATTCATCTTATTTCATCTTAGTTCATCTTAATTCAACTTAATTCATCTTCATTCGCCTTAATTCACGATAATTCATCTTAATTCATCTTAATTCACCTTAATTCATCTTAATTCATCTTAATTCATCTTATTTCATCTTAATCCATCTTAATTCATCTTAATTCAACTTAATTCATCTTAATTCATCTTAATTCATCTTAATTCATATTAATTCATCTTAATTCACTTTAATTCATCTTAATTCAACGTAATTCATCTTAGTTCACCTTAGTTCATCTTAATTAATCTTAATTAATCTTAATTCGATTTAATTCGTCTTAGTTCATCTTAATTCGTCTTAATTCGTCTTAGTTCATCTTAATTCACCTTAATTCATCTTAATTCACCTTAATTCACCTTAATTCATCTTAGTTCATCTTAATTCATTTAATTCATCTTAATTCACTTAATTCATCTTAATTCTCTTAATTCATCTTAATTCATCTTAATTCATCTTAATTCATCTTAATTCATCTTAATTCATCTTAATTCACTTAATTCATTTAATTCAACTAATTCATCTTAGTTCACTTATTCATCTTAATTACTTTAATTCATCTTAATTCAACTTAATTCATCTTAATTCCTTATTCATCTTAATTCATCTTAATTAATCTTAATTCAACTTAATTCTCTTAATTCATCTTAATTCTCTTAATTCTTTAGTTTATCTAATTCAAACCTTAATTCATCTTAATTCATCTTATTTCACCTTAATTCATCTTAATTCACCTTAATTCATCTTATTTCCTCTTAATCCAACTATATTAATCTTAAATCATTTTAATTTATCTTAATTCGTCTTATTTCATCTTAATTCATCTTAATCACCTTAATTCATCTTAATTCATCTTAATTCATCTTAATTCATCTTAATTCACCTTAATTCATCTTAATTCATCTTAATTCATCTTAATTCAACTTAATTCATCTTAATTCATCTTAATTCATCTTAATTCAACTTAATTCATCTTAATTCACCTTAATTCATCTTAATTCATCTTAACAATCTTAATTCAATTTGGATTCATCTTAATTCAACTTAATTCATCTTTGATTCTTCTTGATTCATCTTAATTCACCTTAGTCCATCTTAATTCATCCGTAATTAACCTTAATTGACCTTAATTCATCTTAATTCATATTAATTGATCTTAATTCATCTTAATTCATCTTAAGTTCATCTTAATTCAACTTAATTCCTTAATTCGTCTTAATTCTTTAATCACCTTAATTCAACGTAATTCATCTTAATTCATCTTAATTCATCTTAATTCAATTCACTTAATTCATCTTAATTCTCTTTTCATCTTATTCATCCCAATTCATCTTAATTCATCTTA
>JARFJB010000681.1:0-20000 GCA_036346205.1 Vesta saturnalis
TTTAATTATATTGCTCTCATACATGTTTTTATAGGGACATATCAGTTTTTTTTGTTTTCTATTTGTGATCGTTTGCTTAGCTTCCTATTACATAAAAATGAAATAAAGTTTTTTTAGATGTTATTTCTAACACAAATTTCTTGTATCCTTAATGGACGATACACTGTACCTAGATAGTTCAGTTCAAGTTCAACAAAGTTTATTAAAAATTTTAGAAATTAACAATTCATTTTTATATTACGTATCACACTTAAAGCTAAATATAATAATAAATGTGTATTGTGTTGTATTGGTGATGCGCTGCTCAGGAATCTTCTTCCTCTTCAGCGCGTGGATTGTGAAGTTGTTGGGTTGCGTGTCGTGTGGATTGCCTGTTGACAGTGTTGTGCTTGGTCGTTCGGGAAAAAATAAGATGAGTTGTGAAGATGTGGTGATGTTAGAGTATGTTTTGTGGACTGTCCTGATGTCGCTTGGTTGTGGCTGGTTGCTGATGCCCTGCGTATCTGGAATAAATAGAAACATGTGCTAGTTGTGTGAAACATTGTCGATTTTAACAGAATAGAATAGATTAAATTGTCGGTACTGTATACTTATCTGGGGCACCAGACTTCGCTCCGAACCTTTGTATGATTACCCAAAAGGGGCAACCATCTCTGAACGTCCATCGCAGTTTGCGCTCGAGCAAGCGCCGCTGCCACTTTGCGGATCACAGGTAGGGCCTTCTCCATATTGAGACCTCCGAGGAGGGTCAATACCGAGTCGAACCCTAGGGCGGGGTAACGATCGCGGCGGGAGCCGCTTTCGGTACTTTCGCCCCCTCAGCACCGCCTGCCGTCGCTCGGGTGTAACTGACGCCGGTCCGAGTTGAAGAAGGCGCCGCCGTCGGTGGGGTCCTCTTCGTTCTCTGATGTCCTTCCGTCTTCTTCCGTTGCGGAGGTCGAGGGAACTTCGGGCATCCCCTGTAGCTGGCGGGGTGGTCCCCACAGCAGTTAACACACTTTGCTCGGTCTGTACGGGGTTTTGTGCATTCACTGCTGTGGTGATCGCCGGCGCACTTGACACAGCGTGCTGCCGCCCTGCAGCAAAGCTGTGCGTGACGGAAACCCAGACACCGATGACGGTGACTCGGAGGCGGGCGACGTGCTGCACCTCCCGGATCTTCTTCCTGTCGTCCTCGGACGGCAACTCCACCATCACGAGGGGGATCGGGCGTCCTCGCTGCTTCATCCTAAAAACAGAGAGAGTATTAATACCTTGCGTTTTTAGTTCTGAGCTAACGTCGACCTCGGATAGCTCTACGGGCACGCTGCGTATCACAACCTTAGCGAATCGCTCGCTCTTTGCCTGGTACGTGTGATACGGAGTACCACACCTATCCATATACCTAATCAGACTGTCTCGGTCCTGGAGTAAGGCAGGCTGAATCCGGATTCCCTCGCTGAAGGCCTTGGCCCTCGTGAAGGCGATCCGCTGTCGGTCCATTTCACGGGAGAACGCGATCCAGTTCTCCTGACGAAGGATTACCGGAGGCACCTTCTTCCTGGCGTCTTCTCTTGCTGCCTGCTCCATCGCTGCAGGGCTGTCCGTGTAGGGTTCGAGGGCCTCGTACCCATTGTCGGTAGGCGGCGGCGTAGGCTGGCGAACCTTCGGCGTCTTCTTCGGCTTCTTCTTCTGTGTCCTAAAGTCGTCGTCGATGGATCCCTGGCTCTGGTCTTTTTCTCGAATCGGTGCGGGTAGTGCGGCGGCGGACGTGGTCGGAGCGATTAGTGGGACCACCACTAACAGGGCGACGTCTGTCGGCGGCGTCTTCTTTGCTCTTCTCCTCTTCGGTCGCTGTGGAGATGTTAGGCGGCTAGGCATGGTGGATCCATACCAAATCGGCGCGTCGGTGCTCGGTGTCCCTCCGAAGTCCTCCCCTTGGTCGATCCAGATCCCGTCGTCGTCGTCGTCTTCACACAATCTGCGCGGCATCGTGATAACGACGCGGACAGATTGTTATCTTTTGATAAAATTAATTTAGCTTAAGCTAAATTAACGATGTGCTCGGAGAGCTAGGTAGAGGCTTACGTTTGAATGTTCAAACTGCTCTTATACCTAGATAAAGAGGTGTCCTGCTGTCTATTGAAGAGTTTTTTCGAAAAAAGAGCAACACATTTGAAACAATCATTTCTCATTATTATTATTTATCTCCTTATTTCGTATTGTTATTTCCTTTCTCTTCTTTTTCAATTTGCGTATAGCTTTACTACAAAAAGCAGAAGTACTTCTTTTACTTTTTGATGATTCACATATTTTGCCAGAATCTTTAACGCCAATTTCTCTTCTGAATAGACGTTTAACTTTATTAATTCTTTTTTGCCTCTTGCAGTATGAAGGAGTTAATTGCACTTCAGTATAATTTGCCACTATTCTGTATTTACCGTCTATTTCTTTACTTACACATCCTGACGATATCGCTAGTTTAAGTGCGGTGGTTACTTGATCGTTTAAATCACCATCAACACCGTAACATTTCTCTAAACAACAAACTATGTCTGCCTTTGTGCCACCGTTAGAGAAAGAAGGATCATTTTCAAATGATAACAGCATTAACAATACCTTAATAATAAAACTTTTTGATTCGACATACGGGAAATTCTCATTATTTGGGGGAGGAAGAGGATAAATTGCATTTTTAATGTACTTCAACAAAACTAACAATTTGGAAATCATAGTCCATGGGACATTAAACCATGATTTAAATCTTGGCATTGATTTGACTTACATCACACAATATCACAAACTTTGATATATGGCAATGTATACAATCAGTAACTTTGGCATATAGTCTCTTCACAAAGTAACACAACGAGCTGTAATTTGGTTATTATAACGTCATCTCAGCTACACTGTACAGAAAAGTTGTCTAGCGCAGGCGAGCAACTGTGACAGCGCTTTAGCAGCGATGTAACAGCGCGCTGTTGCCAAAATGGCGAGTCATAATCAAGCTGCTAGGAGGTCATTGCAGCCATTTGGTTTCTTCGATTGCAGCCAAAGTGTTTAGTTGTAAAAGCGTTGCGATGCCCAAATGACAGCTACTTTTGCAGCAGGGTGACCACATCTGATTTCACAAATCTACTGCATTTTCATTGAAAATCTACTAAATAATACTGACTTACCGACATGGCTAGCTAGCTGTTCGCTAAGTTCTCTTTCATGCGATAGGGTTATTTTATGTTCTTTGCAAATAGATGGCGCTACTTGCACTTATACAAATATTCAACTATTTTATTAAAACCACAGAATACGAAAATAAAAAGTTTGAGCTGCGAATGGTGGTAATGAAAATATATTAAAAATTAAACAAAAAAACCGTAAACAATAATAAGGAACACAAACATGAGAAAAACAAAGATATATCAACTACTTATGAGTAGATATACTAGGCCGACCCTAACTCACTTTTGTCACTAGATTTATCGCCAGATTTGGAAAAAGTCACCAGAAAAGTCACTACATTTCAAGGTTGGTAATATTTCCTGCTTCAAGGCCACGTGCTAGGAAAGGTTGGTAACACTGTCTCTTCAAGGTCCCCGATTCAAGGTCATTGCTTATCTTCAAGGTCATCCATACTCGCACGTGCCCTTCGCTTCAAGGTCACACGCTCCGTGCATCGAAGTATATTCCTCAAGGCCATTGAAGTAACTAGATTTGAAAAAGTCACTAGAAAAGTTATTAGATTGTTTTTCAAGGTCATTGAAGCGGATTGTCCACATCTAGGTCAACTGTTTTCAAGGTTATCGTACACATTACCTGCATTGAAATATATTTCTCAAGGTCATCACATTGTCTACACCTAAGTACGTGGTTTCCAAGGCCATCACATTGCCTACCTCTAAACTACAAGGTTTTTCAAGGCCACGTTCCCTGCATCAGTCTTCAAGGCCGGGAAATGGTCAAGGTCACCAATCAATTCTCTGGCTGAGTGTTACTTTGACAGAATGTTCAAGGCCACGCCTCCCAATTCCAGGAAGTTCATTGACCTCTATCTCAAGCCCTGAGGTATACAGATTGTTGTCTATGCATGTTTCAAGGTCATCAAGCAATTCTTGGAAGTTTACTTTGTAAGGTCACGCCCCCCAGCAATATGCACTGACCACAAGTGGTTCCGTTTCCCAAATACAGATAGAGGCTTCCCAAAACAGGTAGCCGTTTCCCAAAACAAGTAGCCGTTTCCTAAAAACAGGTAGCCATTTCTTAAAACAGGGGGGCCGTTTCTCAAAACAGATAGTTGTTTCGCAACACAGGTAACCGTTTTCCCCCCATTTCAAGGCCACACCTCTGAGAAAAGCATAAAGGCGATTCATTGTTCCGACCACGTTGTAATTCCTAAAAATAGATTGTTGTCTAGATACCCCCCACCTTTTTCAGGCTCAATTCTGAGAAATCAAGTTTCAAGAACAAAGGGGATCCATTGTCAGGCCGACGCTTCAATGTCTATGTTTACAATTTTCAAGGTCACACCTCTGATAAAAGAACAACGGCGATCCATTGTTCCGTCATAATTTCTAAAAATAGATTGTTATCCAGCTACCCCCACCATTTCAGGTCTGAGAAATCAACTTTCAAGAACAAAGGCTATCCATTGTTCAAGCCGACGCTTCCAAGTCTATGCTTACAATTTTCAAGGTCACACCTCTGAGAAAAGAACAAAGGCGATCCATTGTTCCGTCATAATTTCTGAAAATAGATTGTTATCCAGCTACCCCCACCATTTCAGGTCTGAGAAATCAACTTTCAAGAACAAAGGCTATCCATTGTTCAAGCCGACGCTTCAAGGTCATCTAACAAATAAAATATTTTTTATAAAACTTATAATTTATTAACCACAATATTTATCCTTATGCATGTGACATAGAGATATCGAAAAAATGTAAAGTTATAAATGTGATAGTAATTAATACGATGTATGGTGAATGTATAGTGTTAGAAACAGAGAAGTTTAAATGTGTTTTACCTCAGCGCTTTTACGAGTACTTTAAAGAAGAAGAAAATCGAACTGGGGAATTTAAAACGATGCTAAATACAAAGGATGTATTCATGAGTAGCTTGGATGCAGTCGGAAAAACCACAAACATAACACTTAGTGCATCCAACCATATGTAAACATAGTCATTTTGAAAATAGTGTTTAGTCGTAGTGCGGTTGTGGACAAGTAAAGTCATGCAAGCAGCAATAAAATCATTCCTGGAACGATCTGGAGGTTCACTTCCGGATACTTCATACCGCTGTAGTAACAATATGAATAATAATTTAACATTTTGTTGTTCATGCTGTCAAAATAGTGATGGTAGTAGTAGCAAGAATGAAGAGAAACAAGATGAAGGTTATTCCAACTGGTCATCATCATTTCAACATAGGGATGAGGTGTATAAATAGGCAGCTAATGAATACTTAATCGATTGTGCTTCCTATAAACTATCGAACGATAGGCATATTGAAATTGGATACAGTACACACCTTAACTTTGCACCAGTAGTGCGTATGAGATGTGGCAACAGCGATAATGTGGTATTAGACGCGAAGGAATGGAATGAACTTCTAAGATGGTATTCATATGTAGAAATACAATTTTTCCGATCCCAAGAAATTGAAAGCCAAATTGATTGGTCACATTTGGGAATTGATTAAAGGATATGAGAGAATTTGAATACTGTTATGATAGAAAACTACAACTCTTGTTCGTGTACATTCAATGCCCACCATGTAGAAGAACTATTCGATTTGAAGGATATAATAAGCTATAGATTGGAATTTCTTGAATCTTACAATCTGGTGTGTTTCTATGAAAAATTCATACAAGTGGTAGACTACCGTCGTTTTCGTGAGAAGGAATTCGGTGATGATGACATTTATAAAGACATTCATGATGTTATAAATTCCAAGTATAATATTAATTCACATAACACTGTATGCTTAATGGAAATATTGTACTATCGCCCTGCTTATCTAATGTATAGCATTTACTAAAAATAAAGTTTTTGCACTCTCGATTTTAGGTATAAATACCCTGCCCTATCCCTCAAGGTGAACAATGATAGGTAAGAAGCGGAAGAGTACAGGTGGTTTAGTGAATACGCTAATCAATAAACTTCCGGTGGAATTGCATTTACCCGGTTACCAGTATTGCGGTCCCGGTACAAAATTAGAAAAACAACTCGCACGCGGTGACCTCGGTATTAATCAATTAGATGCGCAGTGCAAACTGCATGATATCAGTTATAGAGACTACCGAGATTTAGAAAGTAGACATAGAGCAAATAAAATTTTAGAACAAAAAGCTTGGGAACGCTTTAAATCGGCAGACGCAACATTAGGTGAACGAGCTGTAGCTTTAGCATGAAAGCAAAGAGAAAATTTGGAATGGGATGTAAACGTCGGTCAAGGAAGAAGAATGGTGGAAGTTTATTGCATGTACGAAAAACAATAGCTAAAAAAATTAAAGCTAACGGAGATTTCACCGACACAATACAGTCAGCACTGTCAACGGCAAAACGTATAGTAAAAGGTTGGGGGGAAAGAAAAACATTAAAGTTCCTAGAGTAATTCCCTTACCTAAACAAGGAGGTGTTTTACCATTTCTTATTCCGTTATTCGCAGGATTATCAGCAATCGGTGCTTTAGCTGGCGGCGCATCGGGAATTGCTAAAGCAGTCAATGATGCAAAAAATGCCAAAAAATTGCAAGAAGAGACATCGCGCCATAATCGCATGATGGAATCGATCGCTGGTGGCGCACTTTATCTAAAACCATACAAATCTGGCGGTGGTGCATTATACTTAAAACCGTTTCCAAAAACTGAGTAGATTACCCGAAAGACCGTTAACAGATATTGATTTAAAGAAATACACAAAAGATGTACCCTACTTTAGGGGTATTTTTATGAGAGATAGCCTGCCTAAATTACTATGTAAAAATGAATCTGGAATCATCAACTTAGATAGTCAAAGCGGACCGGGTACACATTGGGTTTGCTACAAAAAGCATGGTAAAAAGGTATGGTATTACGATAGTTTCGGTAATCTTCGACCACCAGTTGAAGTGATTAACTACTTTCGGGGATGTAAAATTTATTATAATTACAATCAAGATTAGGAATTTAATAGCATTATTTGTGGACACCTATGCCTACAATTTCTATATAAATCATCGATATAACTTTAAATTTTCTCAGTTACGTCAATAACATTCAGTTAGAAGGTGTTGGTAATATAGCTACCTGCAACTTCTATTCACCGATAGAGCTAGATTTGGAGAAGAAGTACGTTGTTGGATTGGTGGGATTTTACGGGTGCAACAGCATTAGAAACATTTATACGGGCAACGATAGATTTTATTTTAAAACAAATTCATCTCATTTGCGAGTGATTAATTTTCCACGGTGCCTATGAGTTGGATGAAATTAGTGATTACTTGAAATCAAAGATACCCACAGAAACATTTTTCATTAGGGCAAACAACAATACACTTAAGTGTGAGATAAACAGTTCATTTGAGATCGATTTTACTAAAGAGAGTAGCATTGGCCGTATGCTCGGTTTTGAGCCTAAAATATTAGAAGCGAATGTTCTACATACATCCGCGTTAGACATCCAAATAATTAAACACACTAATCTACATGTAGAATGCAACATTATAAAGGGATCTTTCCGAAACGGTAAACCTGCAAAGGTAATATATGAAATTGACGTTTCTGTACCCTCGGGCTATAGTTTGGATAAAATTCCAACCAATACTCAATATTTAGAAGTAAACACAGACATAATAAGTAATATAACAATAAAATTGACAAATCAAAAGGGAGAGTTAATAGACTGTGGTGAAAGTGAACCATTTACGGTACGCTTAGAACTAAAAGAACATGGGTCTGCGAATTAATCATAGGACAATTCCATCTTCATATAAAAGACTTCATGCCAATCAACCCTCATTGCAGTTAAAAAATGTAATATTCAAGCTAATAGGGATTTTCTTTGTATAAAACACAATGCATCTGCACTCTTTAAAAATGTAGTAACTATTTTTAATAGTTTTAACAATAAATCTTCCCAAAACTACATTGCATAATTAGTAATATAATAATTAACAGACTTTAATGAAATTTGTTATGAAGAAAAAGGTTTCGCTATAAATAACTATATGTACAATGAATTTTGCTTTATATAAAACGATAGGTTTGCATTCAAAAGTGTGCATGTAATTTAAAAAATGCAATATTTAATGTAATGTGAACAAGGGATTTTCTTTGTATAACAATGAAAGTATTTATAGTGATAGATTTGCCTTCTTGAAAAAATTATATGAATTAAACAAACTGTAATGTATGTGTAGTAATTAAGCTTTTCAAAGGCATAATTAATAACAATTAATTTAAAGCGGTATGCTTACATAGGTTTGAGAAGAAATTCATATAAAAGACATCATCCATATAGTAAATCTTTAATTAGTAATCAACCCTCATTGAGGTTAACACAATGACCGAATCATTAAATATCTTTCAAAACGTACATTTTGATGATGCTATAATTAAATCAGATATTCACACCTATCTTCTCTATGGCTCTTCTAAGTATGGACCTTCCGTAGAAATACGCATTTTAATTCAAAGTCAGGATCTAATTACAGCTACTTATGATAGTTTTCTGTACAGAGAAGGTAAGCTGAAAAAAGAAGATGAAGGGAAATCATGCAACTTAACCAATAATTTCCCCAACAACAAAAGAGTGGACGTTTGCCGAAATCCCGGCATAACATCTACACTTAAAGGATATATTTCTTATACGACAAGCAAGAGCAAAGCATTAAGCCATTTGGGGTGGTCACCAAAGAATGAGGAACCATTACAAGTAGAATTCGATGAGGGAAATGGGGAAAAATTGTTCAAGCGTCGGCTTGAACAATGGATCGCTGGATAACAATCTATTTTTAGAAATTATGACGGCACAATGAATCGCCTTTGTTCTTTTCTCAGAGGTGTGACCTTGAAAATTGTAAGCATAGACTTTGAAGTGTCGACCTGAAGAATGGATCCCCTTTGTTCTTGAAAATTAATTTCTCAGAATTGAGCCTGAAAAAGGTGGGGGGTATCTAGACAACAATACATTTTTAGAAATTATAACTCGGTCGGAACAATGAATCGCTTTTGTTCTTTTCTCAGAGGCGTGACCTTGAAATGGGGGGAAACGGTTGCCTGTGTTGCGAAACAGCTATCTGTTTTGGGAAACGGCCCCCCTGTTTTTAGGAAACGGCTACCTGTTTTAGGAAACGGCTACCTGTTGTGGGAAGCGTATATGTGTATTTGGGGAACGGAACCACTTGAGGTCAGTACACTTTGCTGGGTGGCGTGACCTTACAAAGTAAACTTCCAAGAATTGCTTGAAGACCTTGAAGCATGCATAGACAACAATCTGTATACCTCAGGGCTTGAGACAGAGGTCAATGAACTTCCTTGAATTGGGAGGCGTGATCTTGAAAATTTCTGTCAAATTAACACTCAGCCAGAGAATTGATAGGTGACATTGACCATTCCTGGCCTTAGAGACTGATGCAGGGAACGTGGCCTTGAAAAACCTTGTAGTTTAGAGGTAGGCAATGTGATTGATGACCTTGGAAACCACGTACTTAGAAGTAGACAATGTGATGACCTTGAGAAATATATTTCAATGCAGGTAATGTGTACGATAACCTTGAAAACAATTGACCTGGATGTGGACAATCTGCTTCAATGACCTTGAAAAACAATCTAGTAACTGTTCTAGTGACTTTTTCGAATCTAGTTACTTCATCTGCTTCAATGACCTTGAAAACAATCTAGTAACTTTTCTATTGACTTTTTCAAATCTAGTTACTTCAATGGCCTTGAGTAATATACTCCGATGCACGGAGCGTGTGACCTTGAAGCGAAGAGTACGTGAGAGCATGGATGACCTTGAAGATAAGCAATGACCTTGAATCGGGAACCTTGAAGAGACAGTGTTACCAAAATTCGATTAAATTCAGAAAAGATGCGCTCGTATTTTACGTTTGAAACAGGCAAACATAACAGTTGCTTAACAAACATCCAGTTCCATTCAATAAAATCGCGTACATTCATTTTTAAGTAGATTGAACAGGCTTTGGTATCCATAGCTACATTAGTATGACAATTTTATTTTGATATTTTATTTTTCTTAAACTTTATAGAATTTGTAATTGGAATGTTATTGAATTATACAAACAATATAATTCCACAAATACTTACAATATATCAACCTATAGGTTATTAAAGGATTACTTTTGAGATTTTTGTAGACATATGTTTTGATATAATTTAATTAATTTAATATAATTATGAAAGAGATGCGCTTGAATATATCAAAAATCTACTAAAGAAAACTTCTCTACTAGATTTTTTCAGTTTATGTCAAAAATCCGCTAAAATTTTGTTTGTACATAATAATAATTATCATTGTAAAAAATTATTTAAGCAGTTCAAAACTTAAGAACTACATTTTTGCGGGCGCAACTGTACTTAATTATTTAACTTAATTCTTGCACCAACCCGTTTTTACCTGAACTGAAAGCCGACACTCTATATTATGTATACTTTGCTTGAAAATCTCCCTAACCGGATTCGAACCTGTGGAGTTGGGTGTTGAAAATTCCGAAATCCGACATTGTACCGCTGCGCTAATCTGAAACGTACCTACTTTTTTTTTATTATACTTATACCTTTATGTTAAAAATGACCAGGACTTAATTTTTTTTATTTTATTTATTTTCTATATAGATTAGACGCATTATAGTGGATACGGACCTAATTAAAGATAAGTGTCTAAGTGAAGAGCAATTTTTGGCGATATTGATTTTCTTAAATGTATAAATGTAAGGGTAGTGTTCCGTCTTCAGTTATAATTCAATTTGTCACACCGTATTATACCTTTAACTGTTATAACTTTACCTCCTTTATGATCTAGTTCCATCTTGAACTGTTACAAAGTGAATCCAGACCTTGAAACATTTCGTCCAAGAAATGCATGAAACGTTGTTTTTAGTGGGGGAAATCATGCAAATCATTCGAACAACAGCTTCCGTAGGCAATCCAGCGAAAAACCGATGCAAGTTATTAATTTAAGTAAGTAGTTCCAACGTTCTAGATTGTTTCTATCTTTTTTTAAGTTATGTTGACATACGAAATAGTAACATGAATAATTATTTGAAACTAGCTAAATAAATTTATGACGTGCATCGGTTTTTTCGCTGGATTACCTATATAAGAAAGTATAACACTAAGAAAAATGAACTCTTCATCTAATTCACCATCTTCTTCTTCATCTGGCAACGGTCAATTTCCTCAAAAACCACTATTTTGACATTTCATTTTTTGTCAGGTTGATGCAATCACCATACAATCATCGCCTGGGGCAATTGATTGTACCTTTGATTTCTTCCCTATCGCTTCTTCTACACCGCATCTTACTCCAACGCCTCAGGCTATTTTCTCTTCTTCGCCTGAGGTACTCTTCATTTCTTCTTCTTCTAATTCTAGGGATATGGGTACTCAAACTAGTGCATTCTACGGCATGACGATCGTAGTCCTGGGTGCTCTACAAGCAGACGATCTTGACGCGGAGACAATAGTACTAGACTTGACCAATGCTGAAGTCATCACTATCAGTGACGAGGACAACAATACTATAACTTTTGTTTTAGACGACAACGACACTGATAGTGATGATTACACTGACATTTCATCTAGTCTTGAGGCATTATGTTCATCATACGATGTTAACGAATACCTTAACACTGATGATTACAATTCTGACGTTGTCATGTCGCCTATTGCGATTTTGACGATTACGACAATGACTCACTGAGACAACAACGAATCCTACGAGACGGACCTGTTGACTTTTGTAATGAAGTCATCGTTGAAGAGAACAGCGATGACGCTCTTACTAACATGCTACAACAACTTGACAACAGTGTACAGGAACTTGATGATAACATACTGAAACACGACAATGACGCGGACAGGGTTCATGAAAACGATGACCACAATCAGGAGGTCCATGATCACGGTAACGACGAGAACCACGTCGAAGACATGGACGTACAGGAATTAGACAACCACTGGTTTTGGGATACCCACATCCCTGTGACTATTGACCACACTATGCTACCGCTCGGTGGTACTGGTTCTTCTACAATCATCGCATTGTAAGTTTTGTTCTAAATTACGATGTGATTACGAAGGGCTCTCTTGAAGACCAGCTCGACCGGGCCTACACTACGCTTCGGAAATAATGACACAAGCCTAGTAGTAATGCCGTTGTACATTTAAAAATGATACCACAACCTGTCAAAGGGATTGGAGGATTTTACCAACTCATCTGCGTTTCTAATGCGTGTGCGTGTGGACGATAACTCCAGAATGACAACAGTGACATACTTCAAAATTCGTATTTAAGCGTTTTAATTTCTGCTGGAGCTCATTTGATTTTGAGAGGGAGAAATTCAGCAGGCGAGAGGGGGTCTATTAGGGGCCGTTTTTGATTTTTTATAAATTATTTTTGAAACAGATATATATTTCAAAGAAATAAAAATACCAACATATTAATTATGTTCTATGCAGTTTTTTGATACTGCGCGTAACGTAGCGACAGAAAAATTCGCAAGATAGAATTTAAGTGTTAGCTCGAATTTTTTCAATAGCCGAATAACGATTAATTTTATAAGAAAATGTGTACATTTATTTTTTATCGAAAGCTTTATTTTACATAACTTTTCTATATAAAGTTTCTTAATATAAAACAAACGAAGTTTAAACATTAATTAAATAGGATTATAAATGCTAATCATCTGAAATGTTTTAAACGTCCATCTGACAGACTATTATTTTTGTTTTTACAATTTTGCCAATCTTAGTTATGAACGTATTAAAAAATAGGTTGCATAATCATACTAAAAAAAATTATATTAAAATTATTTCATTTCTTTTAATTTCCAGTTGTAGATTGGAAGGTTGTGTGTTGTTCCACACGAGATATTTAGATATATTACCTTCTAAAACAAATAACTGATCTCTTTCTTTTTGGGTTTACTAGAAACCTGTATATAGCAAAGGGCGTCTTCATAAAATCATCATACACGTCATAAAACTGGTATAACCAATGGACGATTGGATCGAGTTAAAGGAATTTATGACCCAGAAATTAAGAAGACAAATACGATCATTTACTACCTGACCGTTAATGGTTATTCCCTTAAAAACAAAACCAGCGTAATATTGGCAGAGGTTATCTTCCTTTTATAACTAATGTTTATTGGTTGTCAATACGTTCAAATTAAAGTTAAGTCTTACATTATAATTTGATTAAATTATGGTAAATCTGTTTTAGGACTGTGACATTTTTCATGATTAGCCTTCGTCCGTTAGAGCGTCTTCTGGCTTATCATTTTCAAGGCGGTTTAATAATAATTAGTCTAGTAAAGATCAAGGCAATCTTTACTAAAATAGAATTAGGTTCCATAGTTTATTGGAACAATTGTAATACTGAGGATATTAAAAGTTTGATGGCACGTCACACATGTTTCACCGTAGGAGACAGTAATCTACTAATATGAAATAATTTATTTTATTCACAATCAGTTACTATCTATGTCAAACTGACAACTTGCCAATTTTAATAAAGTGTCAAGAGTATGCAACCATTTTTTCTCCCGTGCGTAGATCGTGGGTGAACGCAAGAAATAGGTGGAAACAAACAACACGTTTCTTTTATAAGCATATTTAATAAGTGAATTATTGATAACAAGTAACGACAAAACCAATAGAAAAATAGTAAGCATAACATTTTATGGCTTCTAATTAAAATAAAAATTAAAAGTCGCATTATCACACCCTTCAATACTAAACGAGAAGCTGTGATGGATGTGTTCCAAATTTTTTTGATTTGAACTGTATAATGTTGCTTGTTCTTTAATTGTGAATAAAATCGTATACAAACCTCGGAAAAAGCACCATTTCTCTGTCTCGAGAACTAGTTCACCTCGAGGCTTCGCCTTAATTCACATATTTACCACGAACCAAGATTAAGCAGAGATGATGGTTGGTAGAATTCACTAGACTCCCAATCATCTAGTTACGTGGTATTTGACGTACTGATACTGTTGGAAATTGTCGTTGTTATATGTGTGTAGGTATTCCTTCTTTTAAAGTGGGTAAACTGTTGTTCGCAAAACCGATAGAACCTTGTGGTGTTTTAAGTCAGCTCGATGGAGTGATTTACGGGATTTCTTTGCAACCTTTCCATGGCGTGAATATTGTTTTAAGTCGTCCTCTTCTTCGGACATCGCTCTTTCAGTATCTGTAGTCATCCTCATGGGAATGGAGTTATACATTCCGAAAAAACAGTACCGTGTAGGTCATTCACGTTCCCAACCCTGGTTCAATAAGGCTTGTTCTGATGCAATATCTTTAAAAATAAATGTTACATTAAATGGAAATCTAATAAATCGGTTGACAGTCATGTAGAATACGTTGGTGCTAGAAATATCTGCAAAAGTGTCATCACTAAAACTAAAAAGTTGTTCGAACAACGAAAATGCAATGAACTAGCTACATCTCCTTTAGGCAGTCGTAAATTTTGGTCTTTAGCAAAAGCCATTAGTAAAAACTTTCGAACATCTTCATTTCCTGACATCTATTGACGGATCGGTAGTTGCTGATTCTGTAGACAAAGCCAACGTTTTTGTGGATTTGTTTGCATCAAACTCGTGTCTCAATGATTCTGGAAAAGATGTGCCCCTAGTCAACTCTTCTTCATACGTTATGAAACCAATTCATTTTCGGTACAAGCTCTTGGAATCGATCATCAGTAGGCTTGATCTCAATAAGGCGACTGGCCCAGACGGTATCCCAGCTATTGTCTTAAAGAAATGTTCCCCGAACTAGTACCAGTCCTATCTAAGCTCTATACGATCTCTATATCTTCTGGGAATTCCTTCATCATGGAAGTTAGCAAATGTTCAACCTATTCCCAAAAAGGTGATAAGACCGATCCTCAAATTACAGACCAATTGCCATCACTTCCATTTTGTCTAAAATCATGGAAAAGCCATCAATCAGCAACTGCTCACGTTTCTTGAAACTAACAAACTCCTTAGTGACCACCAATATGGGTTTAGGCAAAGTCGTTCAACAGGCGATCTTCTTTCATATGTGACCCAAGTTTGGAACAATACAGTAGAGCAGTCCGGTGAAACAGTTGTAGTCGCTTTAGATATCTCAAAGGCATTTGACCAAGTTTGGCATAAGTGTTTACTTGCCAAACTCACCTCGTTTGGGTTAAATGATACGCTCATCAACTGGGTTTCTAGTTTCCTTGATAAAGACGAATACGTGTCGTAGTTGATGGCTTTTTTCAAAAGAAGTTAGCATTAACGCGGGCGTACCACAGGGATCCGTTATAGCGCCTACACTTTTTCTGCTGTACATAAACGACCTTATTTCTTCAACAACTAACCCCATCCATTGCTTTGCTGACGATAGCACTCTTCACTGTAGTTCATCTCAGTCTACTCATAGTGATAATCCACCTTCTATGTCAAATCAAGAAATTAAAGCTGAAATGGCAAATTCAATCAACAAAGACATTCAACGTATTCTCGAATGGGGAAGCAATAATCTAGTTAAATTTAATGCTAACAAAACTCAGTGTTGCCTTATGTCCGCCAAAAAGATCGATCATTTCCTGTTGTAAGTATGAATGGCTCAGTTCTTAAGTTTTCAGACTCTATTACTCTGTTGGGTATGACTGTATCTTCAAATCTCTCATGGGTTGACCATCTTCTGTCAGCTACCAAAACAGCTGCTCGTAAAATAGGCTTTTTGTACAGATCTAAGCAGTACTTTACCTCTCGACAACTCCTTTTGCTGTATAAGGCCCAAATTCGGCCTCATCTGGAATATAATTCTCACCTTTGGGTTAGTGCTCCCCAATACGCTCTCGATATCGTTGATCGTATTCAAAAGAGAGCGATTAGGCTTATAAATGACCCGCCTTAACTTCTCACATACAGTCCCTTGAGCATAGAAGGATTGTTTCAGTTCTTTCTTTGTATTATCGTTATTACAACGGCTATTGTGCTGGTGAATTACATTCTTTGATACCATCTCCGGCTATCTTTGCGAGAAACACTCGGTTCGCTCAATCACATCATCAGTATGCAGTACAAATCTCCACTTGTCGTACCAAACGGGCGCAATCCACATTTTTCTACACGGCTTCTAAACTCTGGAATGATCTCCTAGTTCCTGTTTTCCTCTCACTTATGATATGAGAAAATTTAAGGTAGCTGTTCATAGGCATCTATTGGCAATTCATTATCCCTCTATCCATCCTCCTAAGTGTTCCTGAGTGCTTTAGCACGATAGGCCTTATTTAGCCTGTTCAGGTCCACAATCATAAAAAAAAAAAAATGTTGATACAACTTATTTTCAATGAATAAACAGATGGTAAATACTGATGTGTTCGAGAGAATTAAATCCGGGTGTGGTTTATTTAATAACTTAAAGTGTAATTGACATCACAATTAACCTTGAATGAGAAATAGAGGGGAAGGTGAGATGTAAATCGAGATGAAGTACATGTGAAGCCAGTATTGTGTATAATGCAAAACATTATGTCAACCTGTAGAAAAGGCGAAGTGTGTGAGTGTTATAAAGTCAAGTGAATGTCGTGATATTTTAATTAACAATGTGCAGTACTTTCTAGATAAAAGTAAATCAAAATATGTTTGTGTCGGTCTGTCATCCTAATTAAATTTTGAACCAGTCGTGAGGCTTAGTGAATCAAAGAGTGTGTTGTTTGATAAGAAGGAATGATTTATACTTATCGACATTCAAGGTTAATTACAAATTATTTTTACTCACCTAACGGTTAATGGAAAACTGTATCGTATGATACTATTAACAAGAAGAAAGTAATTCGCATCTATGATTGTGAAGAATCAGAAATCTAGATATAGGAATTTTATTTTTAATAAAATAATAAATACAATTTAAATCAGTTAATAGATTGCAAGATACACACACAGCACGCACCACACACACACACAACACACACACACACACACACACACACACACACACACAACACACACACACACACACACACACAATAGTATAATGATATAATATAATATATATAATGATATGCATAGACACACACACACATAGACACACACACACTATAGACACACACACACAGACACACATAACAGAACACACACACAGACACATATATACATAGATACACACACAGACACATACACACACACACACATACACACACAGACATACACATACACATAGACACACACACACACACACACAGACACATACACACACATAGAATACACACACACAGACACATACACAACACACACACAACACACACACACAGACACACACACACACACACACACACACACACACACACACAATACACACACACACACACACATACAATACATACATACATACAGAACACACACACACAGACATACACACACAGAAACATACATATAAGACACACACACATACACACACACATAGACTACACACACACACACATACACATACATAGACATATATATATATATATAACATATAAATAAATAAATATATAATATATATATATATATATATATACATAGACATAACATACATAAATATATATACATATATAGACATATATATATATATATATATATATATACATAGAAAATACACACATAACATATATATACATAGACAATATACATAGACATACATATACATACACATCATCATAGACACATACACATACACATATACGACACATAACACATGACAATATATACACACACATATATATATACATACACATACATAGATAGACATATACATAGATATATATATATATATACATATATATATAGTATATATATATAGACATATACATATATATATATATACATATACATAGACATACATATATATCATATGACATATATATAATATATATATATATATATAACATATATAATACAATACACATACATAGACAAATATACACAGACACATACATAACACATATATATATACATATAGATATATACATAGACATATACATATAAATATACACATAGACAACATACATACAATACACACACACACAGACATACAACATACATATAAAACATAAATACACATAACACATACACATACATATAGACATAAATAACACATATACTATATATATAATATATATATATACATAGACATATAGACATACACATATACACATAATATATATATACATAGACATATACATAGACATATAGATACATAGACATATATACATATAATACACATATACTATACATATAGACATATATATATATATAATAATATATATACATATATATATAGACATATATATATATACATATATATAGACATATATATATATATATACATAAGACATAACATACATATACACATAACACATATAGAATAATACACACAGTACAATACAATACACACATAGACAACATACATACACACAACACAACATAGACATAAACACACATATTAAACACATAAATCATATATCAACATATATGATATACATCACACATACATAACATATATACAACATACATATACATATATATATACACATATATATATATACACATAACACACAATACACACATATATATAATATATATATACATAATACATACAACATATATATAAATATATATAATATATATATATAGAATATACATAATATATATATACATATAGATATATATATATATACATATACACATATATATATCATATACACATAACTACACACATATATATAACATACATATACATACGACATAATATATACAACATATACGCACATACATATAGACATATACAACATACATACAGACACATAAGACACACATATACATACATATATATATATATAGACATATATATACACATACATATATAACATATATAAATATATATAGAATATAATATATAATATATATATATACATATATAACATATATATATATAATATATATATATATATATATATATATATATATACATAGACATATATATATATATATATAGATACATATATATAAACATATAACATATATATATATATATATATATATATATACATAATAATATATACATATATATATAAATATAGATAATATACATATATACATACATATACATATACACATATAACAACATACACACACACATAAGACACACACACACACACATAATATACATATATATACATATACAAATACATAATATAACATAATACAATAGACATATATATATAATATACAATATATATAGATATATAATAATAATATATATACATATATATATATACATAGATACAAAAAAAAAAAAAAAAAAAAAAAAAAAAAAAAAAAAAAAAAAAAAAAAAAAAAAAAAACAATATATACACATATACAGAACATATACAACATATACACACAACACATAACATACACACACAACATACATACACACAGACACACACAGACAGACACACACACACACACATACAGACAACACACACACACACACACAGACATACATATAGACATACACACAACACACAACATATATACACATACATACATATACACATAGACATATATACACATAACATATACACACATATAACATACATATATATATAATAACATATACATATATATAATAGATACATATATATATATATATATAGACATATATATATATACATAGACAAATATACATACACATAACATATATAGACATATATACATATATATATATATATATATATATATATATATATATATATATAGACATATATATATAACAAGACATAATATACATATATATACAT
>JARFJB010000681.1:25000-157080 GCA_036346205.1 Vesta saturnalis
CTAACGCTACACGAAATGCACTTAAGTTGCCAATATGGGCGTAAATTTTAAACATACATAAAAAGGTCTGTTACACTAAAATTTGGTCTCGGAGATCACCAAAGCGGAGATTCAAAACACTAAGCTAATAAAAATATTTTATCAAAATCTGATGAAATATAAAAAAAATTTTTAGCCAATTAAAATTCAAGCAAAAATGTAAATGGTATTATCTAAATTCTAAATAAATGACCAAATGCAAAAAAATCCTACCCTAAATGTACGAAGGAGTACGAAAAATGCGGTGAACCCGGGAATAGTTTTCCTGTGCAACGATAAAACTCACGGCAAAATGCCACTCCACGCAAGAGTCAAACTTTTTCCACACAAACCGTAAAATCGCAAGAATTGAGGCCGAGAGACAGCGGTTCCACTACCCCTCCCCGGTGGTCTCAAACCAAGCCCCCTAGGTACATCAAACAAAACTACCACAGTCACGTTCGGTATATGAGTCAAAATAAATCATGGTATATTAGTGGAATGGATTGTGCACTCTTACGAACACAGGAAGTTACAGTCGGAATGTGAACTGATAACGAGGTTGACACGATGTGAACCGAAGCACAAAAAGCACCGTCAAGTGCAGAACACCATAAAATCAGGAATCATCAAAAATTAAAATTTCGAAACAATTTTAAGTGACCGAAATAAAATAATTCGAACCAAAATTCAAAATGGTAATTTCAATTTTTATTATTGTAACAATAGTAAGTTGTAAATCCAATAAATGAAAATAATTTACCTGAGAACTAATGTCCCAAAAAAATCGTCATCCCATTTCTTGTGATTATCATTAATGTGTGATCTTATGGCAGTACCTACTACTTTATCAACTCTTTCAACAAAATTTACTTGGGGATGGTAACTTGCATTAAACCAAATGGATTGGGCTTTGTAAGAACCTAATAAATTTTTAAATAATGCACTCTTAAATTGAGAGCCTTTGTCCACCATACAAATTTGTGGTACACCGAAAACTAGAAACACATCATTTACAATATGTTGGCAAGTCCCTTTAGCAGTAGCACTGCGCATTGGGTGAATCAGAGTAAATTTGGTAAACCAATCGCAAACAACTAATAAAACAGTATTACCATTTGTCGATTTGGGAAAAGGACCTACTAAATCGTTTGAAATGCATTGAAAAGGAAAAGAAGCATTCTTCTCTTTGCCCATAAAACCATAAGGATTAAATTGTGAAGATTTACTTTGATTACAAATATTGCAATTTCTAATGTATTTGGAAATGTCTGATTTCATTTTTGGCCAATAACAAAATTCTTTAATTTTCGAAAAAGTTTTAAAAACACCAAGATGTGCTGATGTAGGATCATCATGAAAAATTTCTTTCCTTAAGGATTTAAGAACAACAAGTTTGCATTCAACTAAATCGGATTCAATGTTTAAATCATTTGAAATGGGTTTGTAAAGCTTATTGCTTTCAATTCTACAATCGGGAAATAATTCAGAATTTTTAGAAACGTTAATTAACATTTTTTTATACCAATCTTCCAAATCAACAGCTGAAAATTCTAAAGAGTTAACTTCTAAAGGTGCTCTTAAAATTGCATCAGGAACAACATTTAATGTACCCTTCCTATGAATGACTTCAAAATCGAATTGTTGTAGTTTAACACTCCATCGGGCTACTCGACCTGAAGGATCTTTTAAATTATTAAGCCAAATCAGTGAATGATGGTCAGTAATGACTTTGAAATGGGTGCCTTCAATATAAGGTCTAAGCTTTTGAATTCCAAAGTTAACAGCAAGTAACTCACGGTCAGTAATAGAATAATTTTTCTGGGCTTTATTTAAAGTTCGAGAACCGTAAGCAATAACAACTTCGTCTTCTCCCTCACCTTGAGTTAAAACACCGCCAACACCACAATCGGAGGCGTCGCATTGTAAATAAAATGTTTTTGAAAAACCTGGGCTCGCTAAAATAGGAGCATCTACTAATGAAGATTTAATTTTTAAAAATGAATCATTAGCTTCGTTGTTCTATGAAACTTTTTGAGATTTCTTTTTCCCTTTAAGTAAATCGTTAATTGGAGCTAAAACTGTAGAAAAATCATTAATAAAACGCCTATACCATGAACACATTCTGATAAAACGTTTAACTTCTGTAAAAGTATTTGGTTGAGGAAATTTTGAAATCGCATCCACTTTTGATGGATCGGTATGAAGACCATTTTTGTCAATAACAAAGCCCAAATATGACAATTGTGATTTACAAAATTCACATTTATCTAAATTAATATTTAATTTAGCATCATTAAACCTTTTAAAAAGTTTTTCAAAGTAGAAATATGTTCTTTAAATGTACTCGAAAATATAATAATGCCATCTAAATAGACAAAAACCGATTGGGATAAATCATGACCCAAAATTGAGTCCATAAACCTTTGTAAAGTACTAGGAGCGTTGGTAAGTCCCATTGGCATAACGGTCTATTCGAATAAATCTCTACGTGGAACAGTAAAAGCAGTTTTTTCACAACTTTCTGAGTCAAAAGGAATTTGCCAAAAAGCCTTCTTCAAATCTATTGAAGTTAAATACCTAGCATCTCGTAATTTATCCAAAATGTCATTAAAAATGGTAAGGGGTAAGCATCTTTCTTAGTAATTGAATTTAATTTATTTGCATCGAAGCAGACTCTAAACTCGCCTGACTTCTTTCGAACTAAAACCATTGGAGAATTCCAAACGGAAGAACTGGGTTTAATAATTCCTTGATCTAACATTTCGTCAGTTTCCTTATTTGCATGTTCCAACATAGCACGAGATAAAGGGTGATATCGTTGTTTAATTGCTATGGCATCACCAGTATTAATAGTATGAAAAACTTTATTGGTTTTACCCAATTTTGAATTTGCTAAGGTTTTAAAAAGATCAATAACTTGGTTAAGTTCAGAAATTTGATGGGTATTAAGGTCATCTATACTTTTAATCATTGAAAAATTTGTCTCCGCAGAATTTGCAACAAAAGAATTTTCACCAAAATCAGCCTTAATCTCAAATAATTGACAAAAATCTATCCCCAAAGTAAGTGCAGTAGTAATAGATTTATAAACAATAACTGAAATCGTTTTTGTAATTTTATTAATAGTCTAAGATAAATCAACACTTCCCAAAATGGATTGTAAGGAACCATCGGCTATAATTAATGATGAAAAGGGAGAATTTCTATTTAATTTCAAATCATATTTATCAATTAAATACATAGCGGGCTCACCTAAGATTGTAACAGTAGCTCCACTGTCTATTAAAGCAACAATTTTCGTTAAAAATTTTTACATTAATAAAGGTGTAACATCATTCCTTTTTTCAACAAATTTAGAACAATTTTTTGGTGTTCCATAAAATTTATTTACTGTAATTTGTACTGTAATTGTTTCCAAACACGTTTGTCAGTCTTTGTAAAATTGTTAGGAATGTGTCGACTAACAGAACACTTCCCAATTAAACGTTTTTTGAAAATTTGCATTTAGGGCAATTAGTAAAAGTTACGTTGGAATGACCACATTTGCAACAAAAGATAACATTAACATCACTGTCACAGGTGTGATAGATATGTCCTAATTGTTTACATTTTAAACAAGTTGTTGGTTTAGCTGTATTGCTTTCCAAATTTTTAAAAATCCAATTTGAAATTTTCGGTTTAGCACCAATAAAATTAATTTTATGTTTACTGTTTTGATTCGAAGTAAAAGATTTTGATTTGTTTTCAGGTTGTTTTTGAAAATCTGAATTTGAGTTATATTTAAATTTGTAATTTAACCTGTTGTCATTTTACATAAATCAACAAGATGAAAAAATATCGGTAACATTAACAAGAGCCAATTGCGTTGCATACCAAGGTTGTAACTTTTTCATGACAGTTTTAAGTTGTTCAACCTCAGAAGGAGGAATGTCTAATTCAGAAAATAAATTAATCATTTCAGAAATAAAGATGGTTGGAATTTCATCAAAAGTCTGTTTCCTGTTTTTAATTTCATTTAACAAAACTTCGTCATGTTCTTCGGGCTTTTCAACTTAATAATAAGCTCATCCCACGAATGAATTTGAGACCTAACGGCCTGAAACCACGTCAAACCCCTTCCTGAAAGTAGATCAATTCCGGATAATAACATATCTGACTTTGAAATATTACGAGCAAGCATTAATTACCGTTGTATAAATGAGAAAACTTCTTGTTCAGTACCATTAAATTTTATGTTTAATTTATCAACAGGAACATAATTTCTAGAAATATTTAAGTTCTTAATCAATTTTCAAAATCCTCAGCAGGAATGTTTACAGAAGTATTAACCGGGTCACTATTTGACATAGAAATGTTGGAATTATCAAGGTACGGTGAATCATTATTTAACTGTAAATTGTCATTAATTGAATCTATTAAGTTTAAGTTTATATAAATCAATTAACGATTGAATATGAAAAAGTTTTTCTTTTAAACAAACTAATTCTTCTGTTTGATTTATTTCAACTTTCTTATACGAATCAAATAAACTAGGATCAAATTTCTCCAAATTTAACTTACGTGTTAATATTTTGCGCTTTTCGTCCACTGATAACTTTTCACCTGCGACAATATGGCGATATCTAAATTCCACTAACACTTCATCGCTTCGTAAAGTATCCACCACAATATTTGACATGGTAACAAATGACAAGTACAAATAGACACAAAATACAATGTTACAATGATCGTAAACACAAATATTACCTTCGTATGGTTGTCAACAATGTTCGGAACTGCAACATACACAAACGAAGATATCTAACACAAATACAGCGTTAACATGCACAAAGATAATGGACAGTTTAATTAAATGAATATCAAAACAATAGGTATGTTAATAAGCACAACTTCAATAAATTGCAAACCAACGTCCCTCGCTCGGGTGTCAGTGTAATTTTTAACGGGTGTCTCATATAAATAATTCACCCACTTATGATTAAATACTTCTAGCCCAGAGATATAATTAGCAATGGAAAATAATGGATAACTAGAAGATTTTATGTCACTTTGCTTATCATTAGATTAATAGGTCCAGGTTCAATAACATTTGATTTGCTCAAACGCCAATTTGTTTTTAGGGAACAAATAAACCTTAAAAATAGGAAAGTCACAAAAACTCATGGAAATGCCTTAAACTATAAAACTATAATGTGAATTAATTAACAACAAAGTCTAGTTCAGCGTTACCAATAAAAACTTTGTTTTCTTTGATAATAAAGGTATGTTGTCATACTTGCCTTCGGGATCTCTAAATATACCTTCGACTAAATATTTCGCTAATTTTTCATACTGATTGAGGTACTCTTTAAAATCCGGTTGAGATCCAGCAGTTCTGATTTGAACTATTGTAAAGTAGGAATCACAACCTTGTCGGCATATGCAATTTCAGTTTCTTCTATAGTTTTTGGAATGGAATGGAATGAAAATAAATAAGTAATTTGATTGTAATCTTATTATCTTCAGAATTTACATCAGTTCTACTTACATAAAGACAAAATTTACATCGATTGGGGCTTAAATCTCGATAGCGCAGTTGGTTAGCGCGGTAATCTAGCAAAGTACAAGTCGTAGGTTCAAATCCTACTCGAGGTAAAATTTGTATTTATGTGTTTAATAGAATTAATAATAATTTTTAATTACGTATTTACCTTTGAACTTATTCGATCATAACAAAACTTATAATAGAGTACAATGTTTTGTTGAATATTTGTAGTGAAGATAATCTTTTGTGTAAAATAATAATATAAAACCATAACTTATTATTAAATTAAAAAACTGATTTAGTACATAATTTTAACATATACCCCCCTCGACCTATAAATTTTTTGGTTAAAACTACAGCAGCTTTTTTTTAATTTGTTTTTTAGCAAATATTCTCGACTTAATAATTTACAAAGATCCCGGGACCGGAGTTATTAAGTCCCAAATATTTTCTAAACAAATTAAAAAAAAGCTGCTGTAGTTCTAACCGGCAAAATTCATAGGTCTACGATAAAAATACAATGTTAGTGCTTTGTAGTGAGCATAATTACATTAAAGGACTTAATTTCGTTTAAAAAGTTAGATTTTAAACGTTTTCGAACTGCACAATATTAATAAATGGTCTGTGTGTTTTACGAATGAAGATATTTTAAACTGGATAAGGTGACTTACTTTTTCATCTAGATCAGTTCAAAATCAATTCTGTAAAACACAACATTAGTTCTAATAACCTTAAGTAAAGGTGAAACATTAGGTTAATTATACAAGTATCAGCTGTCACAGTTATTTTGGTGCGTTCGTTTTGGTATGACTTAAATAATTTAAAGTAAACTGATACAAACCGCCTGAGGCGGTAAATCAGAAGCTACGGTTACAGTTTAGTTAGTGTTATCGTTAATATGATGTGGTCGCTATTAAAATGCATGGTACAAGTACAATGGCTTCGCATGACGTCATCCAGTCAGTAGTTTTGTTGTCATGACGGTTGTCGTGATTACTGCGTTCGTTATTCTCATGTATCACGTACGTGTTCCATTTAGGGCTTAGAAAATTAAAAAAAATATATAACACTATAGAAACTTCTGTACAAAATGCCTAGTTATGTCATATCTAGATGCAAAAGCTACCATAGAAAAACCAAGGGGTCAAATATTAAATATTTCACTTTACCTCGTAACGAAAATCGTTATTACTTACATCTACTACAAACGTGGCTGCAGATTCCCTAATTTTGTCAGGTACAGAGCAGTTTGTTGATAATATCCATATTATAACTATTATTATAAGAATAAATTGTTTTGTGAGGGTATCATAATAGAGAGATTATCAGCCATCGGCTATTCCACAAAAGATGTTTGTGTGAACAGATATAGAATAGTTCACTTACAACAAACGTTTACACATAGTTTGTATAGTACTATTCAATCAAACAGGGTAGTGACTGCCTAAACTTCTTGTTCAGTATATAGAAATGATTGTTTAATTGGTTTAATTTATTTAATGTTAAGTCCAAATGTGGGACTGATTCACAGCATAGTGCTTTCGGCTAAATTTGGATAAGCCACCTGAGTTATTGAATATACAACGTTTATCTCCCCCATGAGGTTAGGCAGACATAAAGGTCTAACTCCATTTTTAAAAGGCATTGAATGATCAGTTATTGATTCAATTATTTAATCACCTACGTGAGAAGCACAATATTGATTACACACATACCGCCTGAATCAAGATATACTTGACATTTTGTTTTCTACATTCGGGGGATGGGAGGGGCAAATTATCATCCAACACCAATTGAATACCAACATCGCCTAAAATGGTATTTCAGCAGCCATTTTATCCCAAAACGCAAACATAGAAGATTCCACAAGATCATGCCTCGTTGCACAATTGGAGACTTCTAATTGTGATCGTGACGTCGCACAATCTTTATTGGGCTACTTGATCCAGAATCTTTCCGTTGAGGTGGCCATAAACGAAGAAGAAAAATTAACGGGGACCAGTACATTTGTGGAACTGTAACTGGGGAAATTGAAGATCTGCTGAATGCTTTGGAACAAGAATCATCTCACGAAGACTTTAAGAACAGTGAAAATGAGGAGGATTTGCAGTATATTGCAGGATATGTTGCTCGCAGGTTCCGACATAAATATCATGTAGTTGGGATTCCCACTAAAAATGTTTTAGGAAGCAACCGACCTGCTTCAGAAATGAATTGGATTAATTTTATTTCCAAAGGAAAACTAATAATCCCATCAGATAAAATTATGAAAGCAACAATAGTATTTAAACATGAATTTTAAATTTTCCATGGAGAATATTTAAGCTGCGAGATGTTGTTCTTTGATAAGTTGATAAGCAGAATTTGCCGGCACCCTTACAACTTCCTGATCAAGTGTTACATTACTTATCAAGAACCAGAATCTACATAAGATTAAGGGATTTAAACAAGAAGGTTAGTGTCCAAAATTGTAAACGGAAATTGAATAGAAAGTAGACAAAATTTATAAATTTTAAAGTATAATATTCGAGAAAATAAGGTTTTCTTCTAATCTGTTAATTTTGTTATATACACGGTGATACATGAGAATAACGAATGCAAACAACCACGACAGCCATCATGACAACAGAACTGTTGAGTGCGTGACGTCATCCGAAACGCGGACCTGACATACCATTGTATTTGTATCATGATTAAAATGTAATTTGTCAAGACAACTTAGACATTATGAAAAATTAATTTTTGACAAGTGTAATAATGTTTAGGAATTTGAAAATGAACAAATTTATTCTGTATTTAATAGTGCTTAGCGCAACGGTAAGGATAATCTCCATCATGACTTCACTAACGAAAATAATTCATTAGCTAGGATTTGCAAGTTCGGCAACCAACAAAAGTAGTGGTGGTGCATCAATTTTTGAAAAAATATACGCTTGGATAACTCAAACCTTCAACAATATATTCACCGGTAAAGATAATAGAATTTATCAGTATGACACTAATCAGTGTTTTATTGCAGGCCAGAAAAAGTTAGATATGCTCAAGTGCCTAAGTACACATGAAAAAAACAAAAAATAATAAGTTAAATAGGTGAAAGATTTTTAATATTCCAATAGATATATTTCAATAAAATATTTTAACGGTTAGAAGTTTATTACATCACACTTTAATAGCGGCTTACATTTCCTTTTTATACTATACATGAGAAGATATTGCATTACGAGATAAATTCACTTGGGCATGGGTAATTGTAATTGTGAAGATCCTGGGTAGGACTCAGCGTGCAGTGTGGAGCACTGTTAGAAAACATAAACATGATTACTAGCAAATAAGACAAACAAGGGCATCAACAAGGGCATTAGGCGATGCCCTTTCAGTAGATAAAGTTGTTACTTAATTCAAATTAAAAAAAACTGACGTCCTAAACAGTAACTGGAATGTCAATACAAAAAGTAATAATTTTTACTCTAATCTTATCTGTGATAGAACTACTTGTACATTGGAGACATTATACGATGTAACAGCCACATCATATTTTACTAAAGAATTTACGTTATCAGAACCCACGTAGATGAATATGTAAATAATATTATCGATAAGTGTAATTTTAAATTCTGAATATACAAATAACCGTTCTACGAAATATAAGTTTAAACTAGTGAATCCCCTTGACAAAAGCAGCTAAAATCGTATACGCAGTAGCAAATGTGCGTTAAATGGTGAGGATGTTCTTGTTCTTATTCTGCTTATTAAAAAGAGGGTATAGAGTCTGAAAGTTTCTGAAACACCCTATGTTAATGTGTAGGATAAGTAAAGGACTTGAACTACATACTTTTTAATAATCTTTGTGCTGATAAAATTAATTTTTTGCTACTGTCGGTTGACCAAACCTTCATTTGACGAGTTGCGTACCTATGTAATGGATGAAATAAATTGACGTGATACTTAACTAAATAAAAGCAGGTGATAGTGTTGATGTTGGCGACGTTATAGCAACATTAGGTTTCTTGCAATATAAAGCTCCTTCTTGTTGAAGCCAGAAGTACATGAGCGACTAAGTGCAGGATATATATTCAGTGCTGTGAATTTTTCCATCGTTTGCAGCTGCGGTGCTAAATCACTTTTTCGTCGTTTGGATATTTCTGCCTGTTGGAAACACCAGGAAGAATCATTTGGTTAGCGTTGATATTCTTTAGAGCAGCAGACAAGTTCATTGGCGTGGTACGTAGCATCAAGCTATATTGTAGGACAGTGATAAGAATGAATTAATTGAGGGTCGTAATGAAGAAACTGTATTTTCTTATGGCGGCCATCGTTGTTGAATGGAGTGTTGTTGAGTTTTAGCTATGGCTAAGATAATGTTGAACGTAGTTGTAATTTGTTTTTCGGAGGTACTTCATTTCTGAAATCAACTACAGACATAATAAAGATACTTATATTCTGGATATTAAATCGTGTATATTTTTATTTATCTTTTACATAAATTTAAACATTTCGATAACAATTACAGATATCGCCATCATTAAATGCTAATAACTTGAAGAATTAATTTAGATGTCAAAATTAATTTATGAAATTTGAATACTCAAATATAAGTATACTATAAACGTATAACGTATAACCAACAATGGAATCTAATTTAATTTTAATAAAGAAAAGCTGATTCTTTCATAAATTAAGTATTATTAAACTGCCTTGAAGATGGCAAATCAGAACACCCTCTAACGCAAGGCTAACAATGAAAATGTCATAATCAAAGAACAAGTTTAACAACATTTAATCAGGTTAAGTGTAAAGTTGTGAAGAACTTTAATTTGAAATTGATAAAACATTCACAAATAGAACCTGACACACGAGTTAAAGATCTAGTCAGATCTAACAAAGAAATCGTTTTTGGTTAATAAATGTAATTATTATTGTACAGTGAAAACACAATGTGTCCGTTCAATATGATTATTAACTATAATGTATACGTTACATTATTGTAGTGATGTGGAAACTTAACACATTTAATTGTAAAATCATTTACTACAAAGTCTAGCAAAAAACCTAAGTATATCAACAGATACAATTAAGACGTACCTTTGTACCTTTTTTTATAAGATGCCAAAACCTATTTATTCAGAGATTTTCTTCTTGCGTATTGAAAATATTTAGATGTTTACATAACTTGATAGCTTCACGTAGTAAACGCACATAATAATAAGCTTATTTTGACAATATTTCCATATTATCAAATTCAATGCCATGATTTTAGTCATTTAAAGCATGTTCAGCTACCGCAGAGGTGCTCTAGTTATCCCAATATATACAATTTCATATTTTTACCTCTAGTACCAAAGCTATGTGTGGTTCCTATGTATACTTTTCCAGCTTTAGTAGTACTTTTTTCTTGATTGTTATGCCTATCATTATTATCATTATTGTTATTATTAACATTGTTAACATCTTTAAGTGAATACACAATAACTTGTGATTTTGTTAACCATTTATATTCATTTTTCAAAAATTCAGGATTACAAATTCATTTATTTCCATCCACTACAGATTTAATTACAGCATTTTTTACGTGGATAGTGGGTTGATAAGATATGAAGGTATCAATCATATGTGACTTCTCGATTATGACTTTTATCCTATCGGATTTGACGTCTTTACTTTTATTTTTTGGGTGAATGTGTTCGTTTTATATTTTTATTTTTAACGTTTTTGGTATGAATGAGTCGAAACCAGGAGGCGGAGAAGAAGAAACTAAGGGATACAAGAATATACATAGACCACGAAGACCATGGGAAGAAAGGGGAATCTAAAAAGAAATAATGAAGGAGGTGGCGGAAAGAAGAGCGGAGGGAAAAAAGTATGGACAGGATACACAGAAACATGGAGATAGATCGAGAAAGGTATATATGGAATGAGAGAAAAAGGGAGTTAAGCAGAGAAAAGGGAGAGAAGAGGGGTAACCAAAGTGCACAAACTAAAAGAAGAGGCGGGGGAAAGGGGAAAGAAAGGATACGAAATGGCAAAGAAAAACAAAAATGAGTAATGGAAAAGAAAAAGAAAGGGAAATATATGAAATCAGGAAGGGTATAGGAAGAGACGAAAGAGCTAAAGATACTGTTCTGGAATGTGGCGGGAATAAGAAAGAAAGACCAAGAATTTTGGGAGTTCGTCAAGGAGCATAATGTGGTGGGATTACAGGAGATAGTGGATAAAAGAAAAGGAATGGGGGCGGTGTAAAAGCGAGATGCTAGGGGAATTCTAATGGGGGTGCAGCGCGAGGAAAGATAACAGAAAAGGGAGGCAAAAGAGGGGAATAACAGGAATAAGAAGAAAATGGCTGAAACAAGAAAAAGAGAGGAAGTGCAACAGAGGAGAGGGATTGTAGAAAAGAATATAGGAGGAATAAGAGAGGACTTTAACGCGAGGATGGGAGAAAAGGGGATGGGATAGGGAAAAGAACTGCTGGAGGTGTGTATGTAAGGGGGTGGGAAATAATAAATGAGAGTAGAGAAGAAAGAGAAAGGAGGAAGTATACGTACATAGGAGGGAGGGGAGAATCAATAATAGATCACGTTATAATGAACAAAGAGGCTGGTGAAAAGGTGAAGACATTTAGGGTAGGAAAGAGGGTCGAATCGGACCACCAACCACTGGAATGGAAGAGAGTGCAAGAGAAAGGCGGGAAAATGAAGAGGAGTACATAACAAAAAAATCATGGTAAGAAAGGGCATAAGAAAGTACAAAGAGAAAATGTGACAAACAATATGGTAAGGTAAGGAGGTACAAGAAAGTGTGGTAGAAATAAGAGAGAAGATGGAGGAAGTAATAGAGAAAATCAAATTTAAAAGGTGGAAAGGGAAGAAAACGAGATAGAAGAAGTGGTCGGGTAGAGAATGCAAGATGAAGTCAAGAAGAACACTAAGACAATGGAAAAAAGGGAAGGCAGATAAAGTAAAATATAAACAAGCAGTAAGAAAAGATGAGAGATTAAAAAGGAGGAAAACAAAAACAAACATGAAGAGCATATTAAGGAAATAAAAACGGAAGAGGATGTATTTAAAATATTTAAAAAAAGAAAGGAAGGAGGGTTAGTAGTAGAGAAATTGGAGGTGTGGTCGCTGGCATGCGCAGACGATATAGTGTTGGTGGCCAAGGACGAAAAAAAATGAAGGAGATGATGAAGACGTTGGAAAGAAATATGAAAGTAAAGGAACGGAAGTAAACACAAAGAAAACAAAGATATTGGTATTCAGAAAGGGAGAGGGAGAAGGAAAAGGGAAGAGTGGAAATGGAGGGGGGAGGAAGTGCAACATGTCAAGGAATTCACATACCTGGGGTATATAAAGGAAAGTGTGAGAAAAGAGAATAAAGTGATAGGATAAGTTTGGAGTGTGCGATAAGGGTTGTTTGGAATGGACTTAGGGAAAAAGAAGCTGCTATTAAATAAATTAATAAAGCATGTGGTGTTATATGGGGCAGAAGTGTGGAAGTGAAAGGAGCAAAGAAAGTGTAAAGACTAGAAGTAAAATACTGGAAATGGATATAGGGATAAAGGAACACCGGGGTATATCATAAGAGAGGAACTGCAGGAAGAAAAAATATGAGTAGAGGCGGGAAGCAGGGCAATAAAGTATGAGGAAGAAATGAGAAAAAGAACGGAATGTAAGATATTACAGGCATGCTAGAAAGAGATAAAGAAAGAGAAAGTGAGGTACGGACAAGATAGTAGGAAAGGATATTATAAAAGAAACGGGTACGCGAGGAAAGAAGCAGATAGATTAAGGGAAAAGGGAGTAAGAGTAGGAGAGGACATAATAAGAAGAGATAAGGACGTACAAAAGCAAGAGAGATGTCCAAAAATAAAAGAATCTAAATACAATGTAAATTATAGAAAGATGAAATGAGACGAGATACCAGAATATCTGAAAGGGAAGGGAAGGAAGGAAAGAAAAAATGATAGCGAGGTTTAGATGTGGTAATGAAGAGTTGGGATATACGTATTGCAGGAAAGAAGAAGAAACAATGTGTAGCTTATGCGGGGAAGGGATGCAGAGTATGAGACATATGATAAAAGAGTATAGAAAGTTAAGGGAGGATGACAGGAGCGTAGAAGAAATACTACAGGAAAAGGAAAGGGGGGTGGAGTGGATAAAGGAAACGTGGAAAAGGAGAGAACTGATAATGGGAGATGGGACAAAAGCGAGAAGATGGTGGAAAAAATGTAAAACTGTAAACAGGAGAATTCTAAAACTAGTACTTTGCAACATTGTAAAAAGAGCAAATAAATATAAACTTATATACGGGTGTCCCGGAAAGGTCTTGTAAAAGTTGATAATAACCGGGCTATGGGGTGTCAAAGATGAACAAATAAATCACATTTTCTTTAATATCTGTTGACTAATTCGAACTAATTTCACGAAATTTGGTACACTGGGGTTTCCTTGGATGAGAAATTCAAATTTGTGAACGATTTTGTTGTATCTCCTAAAGGGCGCCACAAGCGGCGATTAGGAGACCTTAAAATCGCTATAACTTTTTGGAACCACGGTGTATGGTCGTTTTGGGCTTGATTAAAACTTTATTTGGGACAGATTTTTTTAAAGAAAAATTTGTTTATAAAAATGAATTATTACACCATTGAAGAATATTGTTTAGTTGCAAACGGAGATTTATTTGAACACTTGATCAAATATTAGAAATGATGATTTTTTGTTATTTATTTTCCAATTTTCATAATTAATTTGTTTATTTAGAATATCATCTTCTTGTTTATAACAGACTTATTTTATTTGTGCTCCTTATTGTATTTATCCTGACACTTATATGGCTTATTAACGTTACCGGTTACGAAAAAGCCCTTACGTTTTTCCTAATTTTCTCGAAAACGGATGAACCAAATGTAAATGCAATTGTAACATAAGAAGCAGCCTTTTTTCCTTAAGAAGTTTTACATTTGACATTTTACTGTAAAATAATTAGGGGAGCCAATATTTACAATAGTTTATTTTAACATGGGAATTCCCTATGTCCAGAAATTCAAGGGTGGCAAAATGTCACTACTTAAGCTGTAGATTTTTTTATACTAATGGTGATAGTCAAAATCCAATGATTTTTCAGAAAAAAAAGCACTTGAAAAAAGAATCTTTTAATATTTGTAGTAGGTATGTAATCTAGGAAGAATTGAATTCCGCTTTCCATATTCACTAAAGATTAAAAACTAAAGAAACAACGGAAAGACTATGTACAATTGAATTAAAACAACAACAACAACAATAATAATAATAATAATAATAATAATAATAATAATGATAATAATATTTATCATAAATTGAATAAAAAAAGAAATTAGGAATACCTGAACGAAGATAAACAATTTTTCAATGATAAGTATTCTAGTTAAGAGATGCTCAATATGTCCACCGTTTTGTTGGATACATAATCTTGCACGTGTCAAGAAAGAGCAACTAAGGGTCACTAACATTTGTTCCTTAATTTCTTTAAAGGCCCTTCTTATTCTGATTTTCATGTCCTCACGTGTTGTAGGCGCAGTTTGGTATACCTTTTCTTTTACATAACACCACATAAAAAATCCAAATTCGTCATATCTGAAGACCTAGCTGGTCAAGCAATGGGTTCACCTCTACCAATCAACCTAACTCCAAATTTATTATCTAAATACCTTGTACGTTGTAAAGAGATGCTGCTCCATCTTGCTGCAACCATAATCTTCGTGGCTAAAAGTGCATTGTCCAACAATTGTAGCAGTATGGTTATTAAAAAATCAAAAACGTGTTACGTGTTTAAACGGGGAACTGGAAGAAAAAGGAAGAAGGAAAGGATTCTCTGCTCATTCACAGATAGTGAGCACACCGAACTAGCTCAAAAATGTCGGTTCGGGCGGGGTGAGAGAAGAAAGGATGTTAATGATGCCGGCGCCAAGAGCCGCTCCCCTAGATAAAGCTAAGGTTCACCGCTGTCCCGACTCTAGGACAGTGGTGCAGGATGGAATGAGCAAGGAGATTGTAGGAAAAGGGAAGTACAAGAGGAAATAGAAATAACAACACTGCTGCAGTGCGAAAGAAACAAATGCATATTTTATTTTTAAAAATTTAGACTAGATAGTTGAAGGTGTGGATCTAATTAATCCACAACAAAACAATATATTTAGATACCCCGAATGTACAAAAAAATAGAAATAGTAAATACCGTTCGCAAGCCAGAATAGTTTTTCTCTATTTTACAAAAAAAAACAAACTTAAACATTTCCCCTTTTCAAGGGAAGGCCTTCCCGTTGTATTCCTAAAAGAGAAAAGTATATCGACGCCTATACAAAGCGTAACTTATTACTAAATAATAACCAAAACAACTTGCGATGGTTTACACTGCGTCTGCGTCTGCGTCTGCGTCTGCGCCTGCGTCTGCGTCTGCGTACTGCGTCTGCGTCTGCGTCTGCGTCTGCGTCTGCGTCTGCGTCTGCGTCTGCGTCTGCGTCTGCGTCTGCGTCTGCGTCTGCGTCTGAGTGTGCGCGTGCGCGTGCGCGTGCGTCTGCGTGTGCGTGTGCGTGTGTGTGATTGTGTGTGAGTGTGTGTGAGTGTGTGTGAGTGTGTTTGAGTGTGTGTGAGTGTGTGTGAGTGTGTGTGTGTGTGAGTGTGTGTGTGTGAGTGTGTGCGTGAGTGTGTGCGGTGGGTGCGTTCGTGTGTGCGTGCGTGCATGCTCGAGTGCGTGCGCGCGTGCGCGCGTGCGCGCGTGTGCGCGTGCGCGTGCGCCCGTGCGTCTGTGCGTCCGTGCGTCCGTGCCTCCGTGCGTCCCTGCGTCCGTGCGTCCGTGCGCCCGTGCGTCCGTGCGTCCGTGCGTCCGTGCGTCCGTGCGTCCGTGCGTCCGTGCGTCCGTGCGTCCGTGCGTCCGTGCGTCCGTGCGTCCGTGCGCCCGTGCGTCCGTGCGTCCGTCCGTGCGTGGATGCGTTCGTGCGTGCGCGCGCGCGTGAGCGCGTGTGTGTGTGGGTTGCGTGCGTGCGTGCGTGCGTGTGTGAGTGTTTGTGTGTGTTTGTGTGTGTTTGTGTGTGTGTGTGTGTGTGTGCGTGTGTGCGTGTGCGTGTGTCCGTTAGTTCGGGTGTGTGTGTGTGTGTGTGATTGTGTGTTGTGTGTGTGTGTGAGTGTGTGTGAGTGTGTGTGAGAGTGTGTGTGAGAGTGTGTGTGAGAGTGTGTGCTCGCGTGTGTGCGCGCGTGCGCGTGCGCGTGGTCGTGAGCGTGCGCGTGTGCGCGCGCGTGCGTTTGCGCGTGCGTTTGCGTGTGCGTGTGCGTGTGTGTGAGCGTGTGCGTGTGCGTGGGTGGGTGGGTGGGTGCGTTCGTGTGTGCGTGCGTGCATGCTCGCGCGCGTGCGCGCGGGCGCCCCTGCGCCCGTTCTTCCGTGCGTCCGTGCGTCCGTGCGTCCGTGCGTCCGTGCGTCCGTGTGTCCGTGCGTCCGTGCGTCCGTGCGTCCGTGCGTTCGTGCGTCCGTGCGTCCATGCGTCCGTGCGTCCTTGCGTCCGTCCGTGCGTGAGTGCGTGCGCGTGCATGTGTGTGTGCGTGTGTGCGTGTGCGCGTGTGTGCGTGTGTGCGTGTGTGTGTGTGCGTGTGTGTGTGTGCGTGTGAGCGTGTGTGCGTGTGTGTGTGTCGTGTGTGTGCGTGTGTGCGTGTGTGCGTGTGTGTGCGTGTGCGTGTGCTGTGTGCGTGTGTGTGCGTGTGTGTGTGTGCGTGTGTGCGTTTGCATCATAATTAATTTAGGCCATAGAACTTTAGGGACATTTTTAATGGTAGTTTTATAAGCTATTTTCAGTTAGTTTAAATCATAATGATGATAACTTAATGTATAGGAAATTTAGTTCTACGACCAAACATTTTAATATTTCAAGAGCTAATCTAGAAAATAAAAATTTGAAAAAAATTATTTAATAATCATGTAGTAGATTACTTGATGGAGCGATTGCTTCAATTTGAAGAACAGCATAGTGGTTGGGCTCTATCAAAAATTATCTCGTTAACTGTAAGCATGAACAGTATAACTCTAATAAGAGCATCGTCCTTTATTTCTTTACCCCTAGAAATAAAAAATATGAAATGTGTTATTAACGTGAAAAACAATGATGAAGCCTGTTTCGGGTGCACTTTATCATCGGCTCTCTTTCCCGCTACCCTACACAGTGGTCGTGCATCATCCTATCCCTATTATGACGAAATCCTAAATTTTGAAGGTATACAGTTTCTGATGATTAAGCCAAACCCCTAAATTCTTAAAACAAAATCTTAATTTATCCATAAACGTGTATGCCCTTATTAGAAAAGATGCAGCTAAATATACTGCAATACCTGTCTATTTGTGTAAAGATAAGCAACAGCATGTTAATTTATTAATGATCCAGCAGAATCATGAATTTGAAAGCGAAATAGATGATGACATTTCGAGACTTGGAACAACTAAGGATGATGATGAAGTAGTGAAATTTCATTTCTGCTTATCAGGATTAGTAGGATCACAGTTAACGAAGAATAAGTGTTATGACTCACGCTTCCTAAAAACATATATTTCCCAAGCTATCCCCGGTCACATTTCATTATTACCTAAAACTAAATAACGCTACATATCATTCACCAAAGACATTTATTCCATTGTTGAATTTAGATTTGTAGATTCGTACCGCTTCATGAACGAATCCCTAAACAAATTATCCTATCTACCATTTAACAATTTCAAAATTTTACGCAGCACGCTGTCATTTGAATGATGAGCAGCTGCAATTATTAATCAAAAAGGGAGTGTATCCGTATGAGTATGTAGATACGTAGACTAAATTAAATGAAACTTGTTTTCCGGATAAAGATAAATTTTACAGCAAGTTGAAGTAATCACATATCACAGATAATGATTATGCGCATGCACAAAACGTTTGGTAAAAGTTTCAAATTCAAAATTTAGGTCAATATAGCGATGCTTATCTGACATGTGATGTACTTCTACTTGCTCACGTATTCACAAATTCCAAAAATAAGTACATAATAACACACAAGTTAGATCCGACCTACTTTTACACCGCTCCCGGCAGAGTATGTTAGACTGGAGCTGCTCACCGATGCATGTTATTGTTCGTGGAAACGAGCGGGATAACGCAATGTTGTACTAAGTACAGCAAGGCGAACAATAAATACATGGATGAATACGATCCCAGCAAACCATTCTCTTATATCCTTTACACAGATATGGTTAATTTATATAGATGGGTTCAAAGTCAATGTTTGCCGCGAGATGATTTCAAGTGGCTTAGCGAGGGGCAATTAAATTTATTAACCTCCGAATCAATTTTGAATTTACAGGCTGTTGCATGCAAAGGATTAATCCTAGAGGTGGATCTATTATATCCGGATAATTTGCATGATCGTCATAAATACATTCCATTCAGAGTTGAACACGGTACTCCACCTGGTGGTAAAAATAGGAAACTGCTCGCAACGCTGCCTTCTAAGACTAAGTATGTCATTCATTATCGCAATTTAAAACAATGCCTACAAGCAGGCCTTGTGCTTGAGAAAGTTCATCACGCGACTAGCTTCAACCAATCACGTTGGCTCAAACAATATATAAACTTGAATGCAAGGTTGTGAGCAGAATCCGTTAACTCTTTCGAGAAAAACTTTTAAATAACGCAAAATTCTTCAAAACCATGGAAAATGTTAGAAATCATCGAATTGTCAAACATGCCACCAGGTGGAGTGGTTGCTACCGAGCCAATCATTACTTGTCCTAGCCTAATTTCCACAGCAGAGAGATATTTGATGAGGAATTGATGGCTATCGAGTTATCCAAGGTGGGAATCTACTTTAATAAGCCAATATATGTGGTGATGGCTATTTTAGACATTTCTAAAACATTAATGTACTATTTCCACTATAATTTCATGCAACGTCAGTTTAATGATGATTGCATGTAATTATAATATATGCATACGATATCCTGGTGTATGAGATGAAATGTGAGGATGCATACGATCTTATACGCAACAACATTTCGCGTTTCGACTGTTCTGATTATCCTGCAGACAACCACTATAACATTTCAAGCTACAATCGTAAAGTAATTGGCTTGATGATAGATGAAGTGAGTGGAAAAGTAATTAATGAAGGGGTGGCTTTGACATCTAAAATGTACAGCTTTAGACTTAAGAATTATGAGGTAAGGAAGTTAAAAGGTGTTAGAGACTATGTTGTTAAAGATAAGATTGGTTTTAATGATTATTTAAAATGCCTATGAAGTGGGGATATTACAAGCATCTCTCAAAGCAGTATCATATCGAAAAGCCACCACGTTTCTAGTATAGAAAAGCGCAAAGTTGCTCTTAACAATCGCGATGACAAGAGGTATTTGCTGCCTAATGGTATCGATACACTGCCTTGGGGACTTGAAGATATCCTCGCTACTATGGATTTAGGTTAAGAAATTAGCTATTATTATTATTACTATTGTTATTACATCGTATATTAAGGAATTATTTATTACTATTGTTAACTATTATAATCATCATATGTTATGAATCCGATAAGTTTCCTATTTTGTACATTTACCACTTATATTTAAATTTATAAGTATTGCCGCAAATGTTAATTCCTTCTGCGCAAGTTCTAGGAGCTTGGTTTTGGGGGAACGGGCGCGGAGGTAGCGCTGGCTTCGAGCTGTTCGTTTTTTTGGATTAACGTCGATATAGACGCGTTAATAAATCATCGCCGCCTTAGTTAATCTAATTCTGTTATTTTAGTGACTAAATTTCACGTTGATACTCATTTAAGTTAATAGTTATTGTAAGATTAGAATATTACCTTTTTTAATCTATATGCAACGTGTGTGACCAGATTCCTTAACCAACATTACTGGGAGCTCCCAAGAAAGAGAAGTCTCGTGGAATAAGGGTAAGTCACACACCTTCAACCTTGTTCTTCATAATATTCATATTAATGTACATAAAACATAGACAGTCCATTTTTTCTCTTAATCAATAAACCCCCTTTTTTCTATCCAAGCATAACATCATAATTATTATTTTTGTTTTTTGAGGAGGGGAAATCCTTTATGGACATCACCGAAAAGGAAACGGTGGTAGTGTGGGAGTCTCCTATATTTGTATTACTCACTAAAACCCCTCCTCGGTGCAACAGCTGCTGAGCCCATTAGCACCATCCACTAAACGTATACGACACAAGTATGTTATGTAATTTAATATTGTTATTATTATTCCTATTATTACTATTATTATTATTATTATAATTATTATTATTATTATTATTATATGAAATATGATAATGTAGAGATGTAAATAACTTACCTGTATAATAACGGAACCGACCGTCAAGTTAATATATAACTTGGTTGGACCAAAAATTATGTATAATTTTGAGAAGATAAACATTTCAAACATTTCAAACATTATTATTATTATTATTATTATTATTATTATTATTATTATTATTATTATTATTATTATTTGTTTGACGCTCGTAACGAATAGACGTGTTTAACGCGCTCTTCAGTTTTTAAAGTTCATTGTACTTAGTACTGATAGTTTGCACTTAAAAATTATATAGTAGTGAATATCTTAGTTGCTCCTAAAATAATTTAAGAAATTACTTTTAAAAATGAAGTGTAATCAGTGTAACAAGGTAATCAATAGCGAAGAGGTTAAATGCCACGGTTGTAGTTCATACTATCACTATACATGCTCGATTTCGGAAAGTACGCTTCGAGGGAAATCGAAATCCGCTAAAATAGCATGGAGATGTAACATATGTCGAGATAAACCGTATAGTCATCCTGAGTCATTATCTTCTGATACAGCACTTAGCACTGATTGTGAGATAGAAGAAACTAATCTAGAGACCAATCCAGTATTAAAGCAATTTTTGGATAAGATATCGTCATCTTTAGAGCTACTGTCAGAAAAAATAGCTAAAATTGGTGATCTAGAGTACTATTAAGCAGTTTGCGATTGAAAATAAAACCTTAAAGAGGAAATTATATCATTACGGCAAGTGTTGCAACATAAAGATACGCAAATTGAAACGTTATCAATTCGCATAAGTAATGTGGAACAATACCAACGTCGTAAGTTTATTGAAATTCACGGGGTCGATTCCAATAAAGATACCTCCCCGCAAGATAAATTAAAAATCATCTTCGATAAAATAGGTTGTCCGAATGAGGAGTATAAATCTGTTAGCCAAGTAAGCTTAAAAAATAGTAACTTCTTGTTGGTAAAATTGAGAAGTGTAGACTCCAAAATTAAAGTACTACAAGCCGGTAGGTTATGGTGGCGTGGGTTATCAGTAGACAACAAAAAATGCATTAATCGCTACTACTTCAATGAACACCTTCCAGTTCAAAAGCGGTTGTTATTTCAAGAAGTGCGTAAAAAAGCGCACCAGATAATGTATAAATATGTGTGGATAAAGAACGGTCGCATATGGGCAAAAAAGAGTGATAATGCGAAACCAGAAAGTATTAACACCTTACGCGATTTGAGTAAATTAGTTATCTAAGACACATATTTTATTTTAAATATCAACTGTATTATTAAGAAAGAATTTTATTTTGTTTATAAACACAATATCAATCTAGTCAAATATCGTAACAGAACATTATTTTCATTTTGTAAGAAAGAATACACACTTTAGTTTTATGTTTTTTTTTGCGGTTTGTAATTTAGAACTTTACCTTTCTTTTAACTATTTAAAATATTTATGTAAAAATGGACTTCGACATATAGTTATTTAAACATAATTTTTAATTTATAATTGATGTTATTAAAGAATAATTTGGTGAAATACGATAAATTGACATTGAAAATTAATTACTCAATATATAAATGTACACCCTGATTAGTAGATTAGCAACAAACGAGTTTGTGAAATACGGTTAAAGGACGTTGTAAATTAATTTGCTTAAAACTATAAATCGTATACATCGACTTATTAGATGGACTGGATTTACGTTTTTGTGCAAACACTTATTAAAAGAGAACTTGAAATGTGTGATGAGTAATGGTGATGGTATGGTTAAGTATGGATCTAATTAAAAAATGGTTTTGAATAGCATATGATACGGAAATTGATAAATGGTTTGGACAATGGTAACTGCAAGAAAACATATACTAAATGTAGATTTTGGATGGACATTTCTACATTAGAAAACGGATCATATCAAAAAAAAAATTTATAAAAAAAAAGACAGAAAAAGATGGCGGATGATATGGTTATAGCTATTGGAAATTCAAAAATGGATCACAAAAATAGTCAATCAGATAATTTGGGTAATGTCAGAAAATAAATATATGGACAACTGTTTGTACTAAGGAAATAATGATTAATGGATAACGAAGAATGGAAATAGTTGCGATAGAATACGGCGTCATAAAAATTTATTGAAATAGAATGGAATTGTAGATAAATGTATTGTACATAGATATGGGAACCGACTGTCAAGTCTACTAGACTTTGTTGGACCCTTGAATTGTAAATATTAATGAAATAAACCAATTCAAACCAATTATTATTATTATTTATTTATTCACATTTTACATAATGGAAATTACATATATGGGAGATAATATCCAACCATATATGTTGATGTGTAGATACATTAAATTATTTTAAATTTAAAAAAACAATATATACAAGTGAAATTTAATTAATTTAACTTAGATTAAAAAATTTTCGAACAATGTGACATGTTTGTAATATGACAGTTCGTTGAAGTATAACAAATAATTTTGGGTTTAAATTTAATGAGGTTAGATGAGATTTAAGTTTGCAAGATACTACACCTGTCGCAGATATAATAATTGGTGTTATTTGGACTTTGATAAGATTCCAAACTGCCATCATTTCAATTGCAAGTGCTTCATATTTCTTTCGTTTTTCTTTTTCGGTGGATAGAACATTCGTTGATAATGGCACTCCAACGTCAATGATGACAGCTAGTTTATTTATTATTAAAATATCTGGTTTATTACTTTGAATTTCGCGATCAGTAATAATCATACGATCCCAATATAAGAGGAACGAATCATTCTCTAATATTGGTTCTGGAATATATTTATAATACGGTTTAAAATTTTGTATTATCTTTAAATTTCGTGCTATCTGTTGGTGTAATATCTTGCAAACTTGGTTATGCCTAAAGAGATAATCGGTAGGTGCCAAAATAGAACATCCAGCAATAATGTGTTCTATAGTTTAGGTTTTGAAAACATTTTCTACAACTATCAGAAACATCCAAATTTAATATATGTTTTTTATAATTATTTGTTGCAATAACTCCGTCTTGAATTGCAAATAGAAAACCTTCAGTTTCTGTATGTAAGGAGTCATTCAACCAATTTAGTGACATGACTTTATCTATTTCCTGGACTTTCAATATAGTTGGAAACTTTCCATGTAAAATTTTGTTTTTCCAGTTTTGATCAAAATTTAATTTTGGTTCACAGTCGAAATGTTTGTTTTGAAGATTTAGTCCAGAATAATGTTTATCCAAATCAATAATGTTTTTAATAAGGGGGTATTCGGCAGAATAAAAATAATTTCGTAATAGATTTATTTGAGATTTACATAGATTAATTATATTCGTTAATCCGCGTCCCCCATCTTTTCTTTTAATATATAGTCTTTCCACTGATGATTTTGGGTGTAAATAATTATATTTTGTAAACATTTTTCGAGTTAATCTATCTAAATCATTTAAGTCAGTATCAGACCATTTTAAAATTCCAAATGAATAGGATAAAGTCGGAATTGCCCAAATATTTATAGCAATAATCATATTTTTAGAATTTAATTTCGTTTTTAATAATGTTTTTAATTTTGCAGTATATTTTTGTTTAAATTCAATTTTTAGTAATGAGTTGTCCAAAACAAAATTTTGTTTCATTCCCAAGTATTTATAATATAGGTTAGGGAGTAACTGAGGAATAACATTCACTATTTCAGGATTTGTGATTGGTTTTCCTTTTACTATGTTAATTTTAGCACATTTTTCTAGACCAAAATTCATTGAAATGTCTCTACTAAATTTTTTTACTGTGACTAAAAGATTGTCTAGTTGACTTTCAGACCTAGAGTATAATTTTAAATCATCCATATAAAGTAAATGGGTGATAGCTAAATTTTCTTTAGAATTTAAATTAAAACCAGCATAGGAATCGTTTAATATTTTAGAAAGAGGATTTAATGCCAAACAGAACAACAGTGGGCTTAAAGAATCGCCTTGAAAGATTCCACGTTTAATTTCAATTAAATTAAGGAATTGAGAACCATTGATAATAATAGTATTCCACATGGACATCATAAAGTCTAAAATGTTAATAAATTTATAATCAATTTTGTATATTCGTAAAATTTTAATTAGCCAATCATGAGGAATCGAATCATATGCTTTCATATAATCTATATAGCACATATTTAAATTTCTGTTATTAATTTTTGTATGTTTGGTAATAATAGTGTCAATTATCAATTGTTCTCGACATCCTTGTGAATTTTTGGTGCAACCTTTTTGTTCAATATTAATAATTTTGTTTGTTTGGCAGTGATTTTGAATCTTTTCACCTATTATTGATGTAAACAATTTATAAATTGTTGGTAAGCAAGTAATTGGTCGATAATTTTTGGGGTCTAATGTGTTTCCATCTTTTAAAAGCAATGGATGGATCATTAAGTGCCTCATTGAACCAATATAATAAAGGAAGATGAATAGAATTAAATCTCTTTAGCCAATAATTCTGAATGTTATCTATTCCTGGGGAAGTCCAATTGGCACAAATTCGTAATACGTTAGTGAATTCATTTAAAGAGATTAAATTTTCTTCATTCCATTGGTAATTATCTGCATAATTTTTTTAATTTGTTAACCAAAATGCATTTTTGTTATACGTAGAAGGATTGTTCCATAAAGATTTCCAATAGTGAAACATATTTTCGTTGTTTGGATACTGATTACAAGGATTAAGATTGAGACTTCTAAAAAATTTGGATGTGTTTTCTGTAAATAATTTATTTTGAGACTGTCTCTTTGTGCAGTTGTCATATCTCTTTAAACGATGAGCAAGTACTCTTAATTTTTGTTTTAGTTGATCTAGACAATCTATTAATTTAGCTTGAAAGTGTGTATCTAAAAGGTTTAATTTAAATTTATGTAAAATTTTCTTTACCTTTGTATATGTCACATTGTTCAAATTTTTGTTTAACATAGTCATAATTCCAATATCTTTTCTAAGTGTATTAATTTTGCGTTCTAAACGAACCATCCAAAAAGGTTTCTTGAAATTGGAATTATTCCTTGCATTGGGATCATATAAGTTTTGTCCATTTTTTTCAATTATGAAGGTGGCATCACAATATGTGGCTAAATGTATATAATAAATAGAATTGTGGTCCTTTAAATAGTTTTCAATCACTTTGTTCAAAATTTTTAAGACATTTTTGACTTTGTAGTAACTAGTAAAATTTTGATTATGAATTTTTGGTCTAGTTAAAGGATCACTGTGTTCAAACAAATTAATTTTGACTAGAAAATCAGATTCAATTTCTTGGTAGAATACATCAAGGTCTTCGTCAATTACATTTTCAATGGGGACATCTGCTCTAACTTGTGAATTTTGTTGTTCATTAAAGGTTAATCGATCTACAGTGTCGTTAATAATACTGTTCTTGAGTTCTTCAATTTCAGATTCACTAATAAATTTCCGCTTTATGATGACATTTCTCCTGTCAACTGCATTTTGTTCTGATAAATTTAGCATGGGAAACTTTTCAGAAAGGGCCGTATGAAATTTTTTTCTCCATTCAGGTAAAGGTGTATCTAGGTTGTTATTAATAGTATAAAACGTACGCATTACTTCCAAATTCATTTCTTTGGTCCAGCGTATTCGCTTTCGATTACAGGAAGCGGTCTGCTGAAAAACTCCAGTAGACAAGCTTAAATGGACATTACAGGTATTTTCCTTAGTGCTTGCAATCGTGTCATTGTCAATAATGAAAGGTTCTGGTGTAAATGACAAAGTCGAACCCTTCATAACGTTGTCATTATTCCCATTTGTGTTGCGCTTAGGAATGTTTGCGTTTTGACTATTTCTTGTGTTGGTATCCATACAGTAGTCTTCTAAAACATCCATTTACATATAAATATTAATGATTATATATAAAAATAGTAGATTTCGCAACTAGTGCGCTGTTTACACATTTCTTGATGCGAGGTCGTTCTTTTTTACCCGAGGCGTAACCGAGGGATAAAATATATGACCGAGCACCAAAAAGGTGACAGCGCACGTGTTGCGAATAAAATTTTTTGTAATCGTTTACATAAAATTAGAAAAAAATTAAATTTTGAAATATTTGTTGACAAATGTCAAATTAAATACATAAATAAAAAAGTTTATGTATTTAGTTATATACCACTTTTCGCTTTATGTATTAAAAGTAACGATTACAAAAAGGATATTTTATGGATAAGAAATATGGCACGTCATGTGCAATTTTCGCCAACTTTATTATTTATTATTATTATTATTATTATTATTATTATTATTACTATTATTATTATTATTATCATTATTTTTTTTTTTTTTTGTGGGCGTCAACTGCTAGGTTATTGCCCATACTCTGTACATTTTGTTATCTATGTGCCTTCATTACCGTGTTATACAACTTTCTTTTGTGGCCTTCGCCTATATTTCGCTATACAAATTTAACGTTTTCAGATACTTGAAAAGTTGCTGGATTTTTTTTCTATTTATTTCGAGAGCTTCTGTCGATGAATTTGATAGCTTGCAATCTTTCCTATAGGTATTCAGCTTATTGCATTCTTCAATTATGTGCTTTACACTTAATGGTGATCCGCAGTGATGGCAAATTGGATTTTGTGATTTAGTCAATAAGTGAGAGTGTGTTAGGTTTGTGTGACCTATTCTAAGACGCGTTAGGATTACTGAATCTCTTCTTGACATCGGAATGTATTTTTTACGGTTACGTGTAATAGGAATATGATGTTTTAGTTGTCTATTTTCTTCAGCCCACTTTTGCTGCCATAAATCAAGGATTTTGTTTCTTACGTAGTCGTTGTCGCTCAGTTGTTCGCGTTTGAGTTTTAGCCTTTTACTTGCCTCTGCTACGATGTTGTATATGGGCGGATTTAGCTTTGCTTGTCGAGGTTCTCTTTGTATAAGAAGATGGTTAAAATGGTTCTTGTTGCTTAAAATTTTTGCGGTGTATCTCATTGTAAGCCACATCCTCCTGAAATGTAGAGGGAGTACTCCGGATTCAACGCATAAGCTACTACAGGGACTTGTTGGATAAGCTCCTATTGCATACCTTAATGCAATATTTTGTATGACATCTAATTTTCTTAATCTAGTCTTACAGGCCGAGTTGTACACTATGCTGCCGTAGTCCATTTTTGATAATATTAATGTCTTGTATAGCCGTAGTATAACTTCTCTGTCTGCTCCCCATTTGCAGTTGGCCAAATATTTTATTATGCTTTTCTTGTTTGAATTTCAAGCTCTTCAATGTGGTGTTTTCACGTAAGCGAATTATCTAGCGTCATTCCCAGAAATTTTACGTTATCCACACATTTGATTTGTTCGCCCTTGAGATATAAATTCGGTGGGTAATGAGGAGTACGTAGCTTACAGAAGTGTATGCATACTGTTTTATTTGTGGAGATGCGAAATCCTATATCCTCTACTTGTTTTACTATCTCGTTTATGCCTTGCTGAATTCGGAAGTTTTCAGATTGTCTTACCTTGCTTGACATATATATTGCGATATCATCCACGTACATGCAGCGACCTATGTCGGGATTTAACGTTCGTGTGATATCGTTTAGAGCTATTATAAATAAAGTCCCGCTAATTGGTGAGCCCTGTGGTATTCCATTATCTAAAACATGCTTTGACGATAGACTATCACCTATTCTTACTTTAAACTTTCTATCGCTTAGAAACGATTTAATAAAGAAGGCCATGTTTCCTTTTATTCCCCAATTATAAATTTGCTTTAGGACGGGGAACCTCCACACTGTGTCAAAGGCTTTCTCTATATCGAATATGACAGCAGTAAGATGTTCTCTGTCTAAAAATGATTCGTGGATCTTTGTGGTAATGTTTAAGAGATTATCACTTGTAGAATAGGATTTGCGGCAACCCGCTTGGTATCTATTTAACCAATTTTTATCCTCCATTAGCTTTATTAACCTCCTATTTACTATTTTTTCTAGTAACTTACCCAAGCCACTTGTTAACGATATTGGGAGATAACTGGCAGGACACAAACGGTCTTTGTTTGGCTTTGGAATTGGACATATGATCGAGGTTTTCCATAGTTGGGGGTAGTACCCTTCTTTCCATATTTTATTAAATAGGAATAACAAATCTCGTAGGCCCGTAAAAGGTAAGTTCCTAATCATCGCGTTTGGCATTTTATCTATTCCTGCGGCTGAATTTTTGAGTTGTTTTACTTCGGATATCAACTCTTCCAATGTAATTTCGTCGTTGTAAGCTTGTCTATGGTGTTCAGTAAACGAAAGTTGCTTTTTATCAACCTCAGGGTATGATTTTGGATCACTTGGGTTACATACTGCTTTAAAATAACTTGCGTAGATTTCCGCGACTTCGTAAGGGTCCGATATTATGCTTTCGCCTTGTCTTAACTTGGGAAGTTGTATTTCCTTTCTTTTTCCAGCAATTTCACGTATTTTAGTCCAAATTTCGGTTGGTGGTGTGCTTGATCGGATTGTGTTTACAAAAAGGTGCCATGATCTTGTCTGTGCTTTTTTCATTTCCCTACGAGCAACGGCCCTAAGTCTTTTAAACTTTACCATGTTCTCTAAAGTGGGACTTGATGAAAATGTTTTAAGTGCTTGCTTTCGTTCTTGTATTGCCTTTTTTATATCAGGGTTCCACCATGGAACGGGTTTTCTCTTCATATAAGGTTTTGTTTTAGGAACTGTACCCAATGCAGCGTTTGTTACAGAATTGTTAAATTCTATTACTGTAGCATCTATATCTAGATTTCGGTTTATTGGTCTAAATTTTTCTTTATATTCTTCCCAATTTACATTTTTGAGACACCATTTCTCTACAGCTGTGGGAACCGTTTGATGTTTCATAGGCTCGATTAAAATCGGGAAGTGATCACTTCCGTGTAGATCGTCGATTGGATTCCACACATAGCTTAAACGTATTCTAGGAGAGCAAATAGAAAGGTCGATTGTGTTTAGTGCATTTGATTTCGAGTTAAAGAAAGTTGGTCTACCATCATTAAACAACATTAGGTTTGAACTGTCTAATAGGGTTTCAATATTTTTGCCCTTTAAATCTCACTTAGTTGACCCCCATAAAGGACTATGTGAATTAAAGTCTCCAAGCAACATAAACGGTGCTGGAAGTTGTGAAATAATATTTTTCAGATCTTCTATTGACCAGTTGCTGTCTGGAAGGTATATATTGCATACGCATAATCTTATTGGGTCTTCTATTATAATTGCAACTGCCTGTAGATTAGTAGTTACTTGTATTTGTGCATAAATACAATCGTTCCTAACAAATATGGCTACTCCTCCACTTGCCCGTATGCACTGGTGCAGGTCTTTTCTGATACTGACGTATTTCTTTAATTCAAACTGTTCTTTACTTTTAAAATGTGTCTCTTGGAGACAAAAAATCAACGGTGCATATTCCATTACTAGAAGTTTTAGTTCAGCGTTACTTTTCTTGCATCCGTTACAATTCCATTGAATTATACCTTCCATGAAAATTGTGTTGAGGTAATATAACTTAACTATTAATAAATAAATAAATAAATTTATACATATAAATAAGGAACAAGACAACGTAACGCTAAAGACAAACAATTTATATCACAGTTTTCTATCACAGAAATTTTTGACTAGATTTTACTTAGTTTCATCCTCGATAGGGGATTGGCTATTTATTCTAGGTTTTCTAGGTTTTCCTTTTTGCCAACCTTTTTTCTTCCTTTCGGAAGGATATCTAAATTCGATATTTTCAAAATCACTCGGTGGTGTTACAGAGAGTTCCCTTTTTTTAGAGGTTTCTTTACTAGAACTCTCACTTTGCTGTGGTTTCTCAAGTGCTTGTACCATTTTAACATTGGATAAACTCGAACTTGGTACCAGGAGCTTTATAGTCTCCTTGACAGTTTCTGTGATCATGCTCTGTATTTCGGGAATTATTTCTTTTTTTATTTTCTTTGTTTGAATATCCGTGTTTGCCGTTACATCTGCGAACGATCTACCTAATGTGATTGGTGATAGTTTCAGTTCTTCTCTTGCTTCATTATATGAAATCTTTCTCGTTACCTTTATTTCTTGGATTTGCATTTCTTTTTGGTACGTTGGACAGTTTTTAGCTCTGGCCAGGTGCGGCCGCCGCAATTAATACATTCAAGGGCTCTTCACATGGTGTATTTGGATGAAGTGACTTTCCACAAGCACACAATTGTTCTCTTGTGCAAGTTATGGCCGTGTGTCCGAATTTTTGGCATTTAAAGCAACGCATGGGGGGAGGAATATAAGGCGTTACGCGAAGAGGGTATATAGCACCTATTATCCTTTGTGGAAGAGTTCCCGAGTTAAAAGTTAGTATATGATTCGGTGTATCCACTAGTTCGCCACTTCTACGTGTCTTAATGCGTTTAACTGCCGTCACATTCTCATTCGCTAGTCCTTCTAAAATTTCGTCTACTGAACAGTTTAGAAAGTCAGGACAATATACTACTCCTCTCGAAAAATTTAATGTTTGATGTGGTGTAACAATGACCTCCATATTTGCGAAACTTGTTACTGTTAGTAGCTTTCTGGATTGCAAATTTGATATTGTTTCGACTAGCAAACCATCTTTTACCTTTCTAATATTTTTCGTCTTTCCAATTATTCCAAACATAACCTTTGCTATTAAAAACGGTGACACCTTATAAAAATCTCCTTCAATTATTTTTACAAGAAGGAACCGAGGTAGGTCGTACATCTTTTCCTTGCTCGCGTTTGGTGACGCTGTGAGCTCACCCTTAGATTTAGGGGACTTGTCACGCTGTCCTCCAGGAGCGTCCATTTCCGAGGATGGGTCCTCATGTATTTGATTTGAAAGGCTCATAATATACCCACGAGTTGATTATTATTATTATTATCAATATTATTATTATTATTATTATTATTATTATTATTATTATTATTATTATTATTATTATTATTATTATAATTAGTATTATGTGATACGCTAAGAAATTTATTATTATATCAGAAGTTATTTAACCTGTATGAAAAAATATATATTTTATATTTATATATATATATATATATATATATATTATACAAAATCTGTTTTATTAATCCAGGAATCATGTGTTTTATCCATACCAAGCCATCGAACATATAGCTGGTTCCCCTTACCCCGTAACACCTCAACGAGAAATATATCCGGATGAGCTGTTTTCTGCAGTTCTTCAGCGTAAAACTGACCTAGTATCGGTTCAGCTTGGAGATTCTCCAGTAAATGTATAACTGGATTACCAACCTTCACCTTGGCAATCTTAAACAGTTCGGTGGAAAAATTAGGAGTGTATCCTTTTGGAAATATTGATTTATATTTAGAAATCCGAACGTAATCACCAATTTTAAATTTTGCTGTCCCCATTACCTTAATATTATGAAACATCGGTAAATATGTTGTTATTCTAATCGTGGAATGCACTTTATTATTATATTCAGATGTAACCGCTTGTAAGATATCTAGCCACTAAATCGTCTGTATAACGCGTTTTTCTACGTTCTTATAACCCTTTCAACAATGGCTGCCTTTTTAACACTATACGTTGAGTGACAATGTATTGCATAACTTTTCATCAACCCTTCAAAATGTTTATTATAGAATTCACGTCCTTGATCCGATTGCAACTTATCTGAGCTTTACCCTCCTTCAAAATAGAAGCCATCACTCGACAAACTTTGTCGGCATTCTTCTACTTTAGAGGACGTGTCCATAGATATTTAGAATAGCAGTTTATCACTGTTAGAATATATTTATGATTGCGGTTCTCTTTAGCATACGGAATAAATCCGGCTAAATCCGTCTGCCAGAGATCATCCCGATGCTTAACGATGGTTCGTTTCCTTATAAAATTCTTCTGCGCAGCGTTATGCAATTCTTCAACAACCGCTACTTAAAAGACATTACTACTAGTTTAACTTATTCTCAATGCTATAAATATCCCTACTAAGAATGCTTATATCGCCATATATACAATTAATTTTTTCATTAAGCTTCTGATTCCGCTCAACCAACAATTTTGTAATCGATAAATCGATATCACTCTTTATTTTAAGGTCTAAAACTTCCTTGCACTTATCAACATACTTTTTGGTGGCTACATCCGCATCTAGGATTGGATCGATAACGTTGCAGACTCTTCTACCTTGCGCATCGTAATTACCGTCTTCTGTCAATTTTAAATTCGCCTTATCTACGTATCTCCTAGTTGCAACATTATTTCTAGGATGGGTTCAAAGACATTGCAAAGTCTTTTACCTTGCATATCGTAATTATCATCCCAGGTTAATTTGATATTTGTAGTTGCATGTTTTAAATGCGATAGCGAATGTCTGCCAAACTTATCGATGGACATTATTATGCAATTATACCTTCTTCTCGGAGCTCTTCTTCAATACTAATGATTTCGTTATCATTCCCAGAATTACCTACTTCTTTCGATGCATGTAACAGCCTGAACCGTTCAACAAGTTTCGAGCTGATTTGTGGCTTAATAATCTTCCGATATTTAGATAACTTGGTACCCATAATTGCTCTGTGAGGGTCGTGATTCTTCTTATATGGGTTAGTTCTAGCTACAAAATCGACGTAGACCGTCTCATCCCTCAGCGTATACTTCATCGGTTCTTTCAATATAAGCAGCTCGTATAATCCGGGAGTGCCTTCATCTCCTTATCCTTTATAATTAGACTAGGTCCTTCTATATCTACAGGACAATCTCCGATAGCCCATTTATCTAAGTCCGCATCATGACCAAGACTGTATGTATTATCCACTTGTTCTTGGTTCCCACGGATGAGTAACTGTACATAGTAGAGAGGTAAAGGATCATATTGTTCTGAGAATTCATCGGCAACGCCTGCGTCATCGAGTAATCTCCACCTGCTCTTCCTCCTCTTCTTCAACAGGATCTGTTTCAGCAATAACGTCTGCTTCTATAAATGACGGAGGGGGCCTCAACGTAGCAGGTGTTGGTTCTACACCGGTTTCAACGAATGAAGGTGCAACGGGAGGTTTGAGCTTGAACGGGGCAGGTGTTGCCGTTGGGCAGGTACTTATTTGAACTCTGATTTCACCGGTGTTGCTTTAATTTCCGCATTAGCGATTTGTTTCAAAGGATCCACTATAGGTTTATACGCAGTTTCTACTAAACGATAAGTTTCAAGTTCCCCTCTCTTCAGTAATTCGAGTTTACGATTGATTGCATTACGGGTTTGCGTTAACTTACGCTTAACCGCCTTATCTGGGAGATCCATTTCGACTGACTGAATGAGCATTATAAGCAGGTGATATAGCAACCCAATCCGCTTCGGTATCTCCCATAATCAAAGTCTTTTACAATGCACATAAAATCTAATTTAATCCGCCAACATTGCGAGCACATTGATTTAGACTGATCTAAGGTCATAGCTGTACCTACATGCTCATCGTATACATGCTTCAAATTTATGCAATCCTGTTTAAATAACACAACCATATTCACATTATCGCGAATCAACTGCTTAGGAATCTTCGAATAAGTTTTCAGAGATAAGAGTCAACGCCCAAGTGTCACCCTCTACTGAAATACTCGCGAATTATATCTTGATTGAGACACGAGATGTCGACAAAGGTCATTATAGTATTCTTAGCAATCGCTTCGGGCGTGAGTACATTCGCTTTGTGGTTAAATGCATTATACCTAATACCTCTTATCGGCTTAAGTACATGCCAGAATTTATACTTTGGCTGCTCAAGCGACTTGGAGTAAACGTATACATTTTCAAATTTTAAACCGTGCGGTGCGGTAATAAGCTAACCATCAGATTAGTCTTTCCGCACCCCGAAAGTCCGCAAATTGTTGCTCTAATTGATGACGGAAAGAGACGACCATGCTTTTCCCGCAACTTCCGATTTCAGGAAATCGTGACCGTCCATAGGTAGTTCTTGAGGCTGCTTCGTAAACTACATGATTTAGTTGCTGATAGTATACTGACTAGTTCACATGCTGTTGGGTAGAGGAGTATTAATCACCTTAATAAACGTTAATTTGATTCAATGTTTAATTCTGCCAAACTGCGCCATCAAGGTTCAACCCCAATCGATGTAAGTTTTGTCTTTATGTATGTAGAACTGATGTAAATTCTAAATAATGATGGCGCAGTTGGTAAGCTTCTAGCCACGTACAGGTCGTAGGTTCAAATCCTACTGAGGTAAACTTTTATTTATGTATTTAATAAAATTAATAATAATTTTAATTACATATTTACCTTGAACATATTCGTTCATAACAAAAACTTATAATGATTTAATATTAGTCAAGTTGCTTTGGTATGTGTGAATCCTTGCGATATTGCAGGCTCACATTCCATTAATATAAGTAATTTGGTAGTAATCTCATTATATTTAGAATTTACATCAGTTCTACTTACATAAAGACAAAATTTACATCGATTGGGGCTTGAACCTTGATGGCGCAGTTGGTAAGCGTGGTACTCTAGCAAAGTACAGGTCGTGGGTTCAAATCCTACTCGAGATAAACTTTTTATTTACGTATTTAATAAAATTAATAATAATTTTTAATTACCTTAATAAACAAATTACCTGTTGAACAGGATATTTCGGTTATCGATATTGCGGATAAGCAACCAAGCTACAGAAACGTTTAGCTCGCAGTAATCCCGGTATAAATCCTCTAGACGAAGCTTGCAAACAACACGATATCCCCTATCATAATTCTAACGATATACCAAGTCGTTATCAAGCAGATACGCTACTGCGAGATCAAGCTTGGCGCACGAAGGATTCAAGTTTTGGTGAGAAAACAGCAGCCTTTGCTGTAGCGAACGCCATGAAGGTTAAAATCGGGTTGGTATGGGCGCTAAGAAGAAGACAAGGAAGAGGAAATCGTTTAGAGGAGGAGTTTTACAACATATTCGAAAATCCGTTAAAGGTCTGCTTAAAGATGGGAATTTTAAGAAACCCATTGATGTCAGTCTATCGGCTGCTAAAAAGGCAGTCAAGATTGCCGGTAGAAAGAAGAAGGCGCAAGTGCCTACAATCATTCCGATGCCTAAAACTGGTGACTTCCTTCCATGCCTAATACCATTATTTTCCAGTCTCTCAGCTGTAGGTGCTCTTGCGGTGGTGCGAGCGGCATAGCTAAAGCTGTCAACGACGCTTCGGCTGTGAAGAAGCAATTCGAGGAGGCCTAACGTCATAAAGCTACAATGGAAGCGGTGGCCCTAAGGAGCGGCAGAGCAATTTATTTGAAGCCTTATAAGAAGGTATGTGCTTTATACCTGAAATCGTATCCAAAAAACTCATAAATTTGCCCTGGAGAGCACTAACCGATTCTGATCTAAATAAGTAATCTAAAGATGTGCCATTCTTTAGAGAAGTGTTAATGCGCGATATCTTGCTCCATAAACCGCATCTTAATGAATATGTTATCGTGTAGCTTGACGACGATAGAGGTAGAGGTACTCATTGGGTTGCTTTCAAGAAACGCGGTGATGAAGCCATCTACTACGACAGATTCGGAGAGTTAGCGCCACCACTTGAAATAATTAAATATTTAAAAGGTTGTAAAAGTTGCATATAATTATGATGAACAGAATTAACAATACATTTATATGTGAACATTTATGTTTAGACTTTCTGTATAATAAATAGCTTGCCATATTATTTGTTTATTTGTAGTTATGTCCCAAACATTCACGTTGACGGGTGTGGTAAACGTGCTCAGCGCAACGTATTTTCCGCCAATCGAACTTGAATCTAAGTACCAGTATGTACTAAGATTGCTAGGATTCTACGGTTGCAATTCCATACTAAATATTCATAAGTAACAATAGGTTTTACTATATTACGCAAACTGGCGAGCATAAAAAGATTACGATTCCAAGTGGTGTATATGAAATTGTGGAGATTAAAAGATTTCTACAGCATAAGAAATACTGGCATAACACGATCGACTTTATTTTAAGAGCAAACAATAATACGCTAAAATGTGAAGCTAAATCCATACATTACGTGGACTTTAGACAGGCGGATTATATTGGTCGCATGCTCGGCTTCTCACCCAACGTGTACAGACCAAGCCACACCCACGAATGTGATCTGGATGTTCAAATAATTCATGCTATAAATATGTAAGTGGAAAATAATTTAACTGAAGGTGCATACAGAAACAGTGAGCAATCGCACACAATCTTCCAGTTTCACGTACACGTTGAACCAAGTTATAAATTATTCAAGGAGCCGTCTACAGTTATTTATTTACCTGTACTTACACGACGTATACATAACACGACGTAACCTTGAAATTAGTTGATCAAGAGGGTCAATTAGTGGACTTCGGTAACGAAAATGTAACTATTAGATTGGAACTGAAGAAGTATGTATCTTAAGATTTTCACCAGTAGGTCTCTTATCTACAGACAAGAGCACATCGTTAACCGAAGACGACGTTCAGTTTCTGCAATATCTCGGATAAAGTATTAAGACGATATGGAAGAAGCGTTGAAAAGTTTATTCACCGGGGTCACGTACGAGGATATGATAGTGAAATGCGATCGTCGAACTTATCATCCGTACACAACAAACGCATACAGCAACTCCGATGAGATTAACCTGGTTATTCAAAAAGCCGATCTCATTACAGCTACTTACGATAGTGTAGGCGATCAAGTGATTGAAGCTGTACGTTTACCTGGCATTAACAGCACCATTAAAGGATTTTGCTCATATACCGCGGATCAAAGTACTTGCTTTATCGCGTGCAAGATGGAATCCGCAAAACAGACCTCTTCAACTGTTGAACAGCAACAAGACCGCCTTCTGCGCTTCCATACCACTCAAGTATGTATTTACGGAGGGTTATACGAAACCTCTAATCAACATACGTCAAGAACTGGCATTGATCCGCTCCAAGACCGACGTAGACTGCTACAGCGGCGAAACGGATGCTAAGATTGACTCAACAAAAGTTACATGGAAAGTTCCGTATGTAATTCCTAATGATGCTATCTACAGAAGATTAATAAAAATTTACCGATACAAGTTGCGTTTCACGCTCGAGATTTGTACATATATCCATCCTTAGCCTCATCAACGTCAATGGTTTGGCCGGTGAAGAGCAGTACTGGGTTTCAACGTCCGCAATGGTTACTGGTTGCTTTCCATACCAAGAAGCGTAATAGTAGGGAAGCGAGTGCAGCAAAATTCGATCACTTAACTAGCTCGAATATAAAAGCAAATATTAATAATAGTAATATAGTATATGGATGCTTACGAAGAATATTTAAACTTTCGAAATCAATATTATAGTTCGCCACAAGGTTCTATGCTTAGTTACGAACAATTTAAGAGGTAGCCGATATTTGTAATTAACTGCATTCGTCAAAACGAGAGTATTCATAGCGTAGTTAGTGATTTGAAATTGGAAGTTGAAGCATCTTCGGCTTTTGCCGCCGATACTTTGGTGTATTGCGTTATCTTGCATGATGTTTTAATTGAGTATGAACCATTTACCAGTATTGTACGTAAAATGTAACATATTATTTTATCATATGAAGCTAGATAAAATTGTATATTGAATTACATTATTATTATCATTAATAAAATACTATTTTACATAATATGCGTTTTATTTTTTCACCCCAACTACAAATTTTTTATAGGAAAATCTACATCCCGGAAGCCAGGCGTCTGGAGTATAGAATAATATGTACACAATTTTAACTAAAAATGAATAATCTTTTACATTATAACTATGACCTATTACTGCTGAAAGTATTCTGAGATTTTGACAGAAAAATTTGCCTCTAGATAATATACTTTCTTCATCGCTCAGACCATCATTAAATAGATTAGCTGCTACTTCATTTACAGAAGCTTCATAAATCGAATAATTACGATAATTATTCATATAAAGCTTCTGATTATGACATCCGCATCCGTAAAGAATAGGTTGATTCGCTTTTCTTCGTCGGTAATAAACAACTCAATGTTTATATCATAACCTGTAAACATAGCTTTCTCGGATTCGTCAGATTTTAGAGTTTGACGTATTAGATGCTCAGTTTTACTATTCGAGATTTCGCGCCATTCCTCCATATCAAAATGCAGACGGCACCGCATATGTCACTAAATGTTGTCCAAAATAATTGTACTACAGCTTTAAAGTCATTACTCTGTAATGAACTTCCTACTTCTAGTACTGTTGAATTATCGAGAAATAGAAATGTTGAGCATCCACATCGTCTGTTTGATTTCAATTAACGACTTATTCAAGTACGTTACCACCCTATTTATAACGAGTTAAATCAAAGTGTGATATCATAATAACAATGGGGATTAAGCTTGGTTGAAGCCTCCTAAGCCACCATACATTCGTTTATTACCTGTGCTGGCGATAGGAACAGTTGCGAAAATTATAGTGTAAGTATGTAGGCAAATTTTAATTATTTACTGATCATTATTATTACTTTTTAGATGGATCATATAATCTTAGAGTTTGAAGCGATGGTTGAGAATAGTCGACACGTAATAAGATATGAACTGTTACAATTAAGCATTGAAAATTTGCTTGCAACATGGAATAAGTTACCTCATTACTATCGGGATGACAGGCAATTACGCAAAAAATTTGTGTGAAGCATTGGAATAAATTATCTGATGTTGATCATATAGATGTACCAGCTCCTTTAATTTTAGATTGTATTCAATGCAATGAATAAATTCGTTTAATTATTTTACCTACGCAGTTTTATATTAACTCCTATAAGTTGTAGGAATAGGTGTAAACAATTTCAGACATTACAAATATTCTTTTATTATAATTTTTTATATACAATATATAATATAATAGTATAATTTTATACAATAACATAAGGTATCGATGACGGTGATGGGACATGCTATCCCATAATTTCATTTATTAATCTTAAAATACAGAATAATAATAATAACTTGCCTGTATTATTAACAAACGATAGCTTAGCCATAATTTTAGCTTTATCAATATCTATGCTGCCTCCATAAACGATTGCGATTTGTTCAATGCATGATTGAAGACTATACACCTTCTCATCCGTTAGTTCTTTTGTTAATCTCTCCGGGAGAAATATACTATTGTCAGTCTCTATTATTTTCTCGGTACTAATTTTGATATTTTTAACCGGTATTTATAATCAATAATCATATTAGATACTTTTAATACAGGTTTGAATTCGCCTTTGCCAACCAAATTTAATTGCTTTAGAAGATCCATCTTTAACGCAGTAACGAGAAGTCCTTAAAATTGATTAATACTCGTATTTAATTATTATCTTTAAAGAATGAAAAGAACCTACCTGATCAATATCACTATAACGACTGAGGCACAGCCTTATAACGCTTGTATATATATATATATATATATATATATATATATATATATATATATATATATATATATATACTCTGAGGATGATTATAAAAGGTCAAGAGTGATATCAAAAGGTCACAAATGTGTTATCTTTATCAATCATGCACTTTAGAAATACATTGTAGATATGTAATTTCACAATAAATGTACTTTTTACATACCTATGTTTTCCCTCGACATTTGATATTATTGCTTTTATGCTGTATGTCGTGCTTGTTTTTTTATGTGGGAATTTATGTTTAGATTTTCTGTATAATAAATAGCTAGCAATATTATTTGTTTATTTTTTGTCATGTCCAAAACGTTCATGTTGACGGGTGTGGGAAACGTGCTCAGCGCAACCTATTTTCCGCCAATCGAACTTCATCCTAATTACGAGTGTTGACTAGGATTGTTAGGATTCTACGGTTGCAATTCCATACGAAATACAATAAATGTACTTTTTACATGGTTTTATTATTTGATATAATTGTATATAAATTCTTCTCAATATGAATACCAATTTACTATTTTTTTTATTACTCCTTTTTGCTTACAATCTGTCCACCTTTTGGATAACAAGTAATTTCTATAACTAAAATAATATGCATATGTACAATAACTTGCAGGAGTTGCTGGATTTATATTAACTTTCAAAAATAAATTTCTGTTTTCTATAGTTATTATTTATTTTCAAATTCAGTCAAAAATTAAAGATTTAAATATAAATATACATCTTACCCTACGGATAGCAACAATGAATAATTTTTTATAAGCAATGCTACAAAGTAATTATCACAGGTCAAAAGAAATATTCAAGAGTAATTATCTGCTGCAGAGTTATCACACTCACTCTATTTATAAAAAAATTCTTATAAATATTAAAACTACATCAATTACCGCAAATATTAAATTTGAATGATTTTTTTTTAGCTTCTATTCCTAACTAGGTAATATTGCAGATTAAAATCTGAATGAATGTGAAGGGAAATTGGTATTGTAGGCAAGATCACACACCCAAGTCATACTAATTATTGATAACCTCTATTATGTTGCCATAGCGAATACTTGATTATAAAAACATATAGCACGTTAGTAGTATTTAAAAACATAATCCATGCTATTTATTTACCTATATTTAGATAAATACATTCTAATACCTATTGATTTGCTGTATTAATTAATTTTATATTTTCAACCGTAAAATTTCTACGCGCGTGTGTATATATATATATATATATATATATATATATATATATATATATATATATATATATATATATATATATATATATATATATATATATATATACCGTGAGCGGCTAAATTATGGAATAAATTCAATAATTCTTAATCGGCAACTTCAGAGAAAATCCGATACCCGTCGATTTTTATTTTAGACTTTATTATTCAGGTTATTAATTTATTTTTGAATTAATGTAAGCGTGATGTATCATTGATGATTTTCTTTAATGGAAAGGAATTGTAATAAACTTTGAGATCTTTTAATTATTCAATAAGCAACTATCTTGAGTATGTTACTACAGTGATTCAAGATTATTGTTGTTCTATAAAATAATAAGCAACTAAAAAGATAATATTCTAATTTGTATGTAAATAAAATATCTGACACTTTAAAAATTTAAATTCTGATTTTATTTGGTTTGAAAGTTCTGTCATAGTAATCTTTGGAAAAAAACTGATTCACTTCATATGTCGAGCAGTTTAGTATCAAGAATACAGAAATAATTCAGTTTAAAACTGACAACAAAAAGAAAGTAGCAAAAAGAATAGATTTTTTAGATGTCGAGTTAGCACGAGTCAAATTTAAGACACTTACTACTTACTTCAGTACTTAATGGTATTACATTGTAGGTACTTGTACTAAGTGAATAACTAATAATTAATTAATAATAATGGCACCATTAAGTGAAACACAACGAATTGAAGTATTAATTATGATTAAAACCAGAACGCAACTACAAGTATGTAACTTGTTTATACAAAATATCCTGATACACCTATCGGACAATCAACAGTTAGTAAAATTGAGAGAAAATTTAGGGAAACTGGTCACGTTAAACACATTGCAAATGATGGTCGTCCAAAAATGAACGAAATTGTAAAACTTGATGTGTAAGTTTGGTAGAAAATCCTCATAGTAATTCCAGAGCAATTGCAGCTGATGAAGGCTCACAAAGGTTGCTGTTACGTGTACTTAAAAAGGAGAAATACCATCTGTATAAAATCCAGAATGTGCAGGAACTCAATGAAGATGATCCGGATCGCCGAATGCAGTTTTGTGAAGTCATGCAAGACTTATGTAACCGGAATCTAGGATTCCTTTGTCAAATTCTTTTTTCGGATCTACAAAACTGTAGATATTGGAGTAAAGAGAATCCTCACTGGATGAATGAGTTACACACTCAGTATCCTCAAAAAGTGAATGTCTGGGCGGGGATAGTAGAGAACAGAATCATTGGTCCTTTTTCTTCGATGAAACTCTTACAGGGCTATGATATCTGGACTTCTTACAATATGAACTTATACCTGCCATTGGAGTAATTTTCCCAAATGAAAATGATCCTGTTTACCAAATGATAATATATGGTTTCAGCAAGATGGTGCACCTCCTCACTATACACGTCCTGTTCGCGATTTTTAAACATTTTTTCCTGGTAGATGGATAGACAAGGATCTATAGAGTGGCCCCAAGATCTCCAGATCCAGATTACACCTCTTGATTTTTTCTATATTTAAAATCTAAAGTATACGTCGAGAAACCACGAAATCTGGAAGATTTGAAAATAGAATTAGATTAGAAATGCGTAAGATTAGTCCACAAATGATCCACAATGTCGCTTGTGGTCATCGGTTCAATTACTGCCAAGAAGTAGGAGGTGGCAATTTGAACATTTAAATTGAGTTACAAACAATTCTACAATGTTAAACAATTTTTCTCTGTTTTGTGTTAATAGTAGATACTTACTTACCTGAATTAATTTAATTTTACATTTTCGTTTATTTGTAAATGACCAGTGTTTGCAACGTTTAACGTAACCAGCTTCCTATTTTTTTCAATTTTACTAACTGTCGATTGTCTGATAGGTTTGTTAGGATATTTTGTATTAGATAAGCTACATACTAGTAGTTGCGTTCCGGTTCTATCTCCACATCCAATCATAATTGATATTTCTTTTCGTTATCGTTTAAATACAAGCATGAGTTAAAGCAAACTTTAAAACGATATAACGCAGTTTATGTAAGGTAAACGTACACATATGTTAACGCAGTGTGAAAATTTATGTTATAACTCAAAATTAGGCATATAAGTGATTTTAGAGCGAGTCATGAGCTTTGTAATTCCAATTTATATCATATTTATACATGATCACAGTAAATCGATGCATTAAATTCATAATGTTGATGTCCGAGCAATATAGTAATGTAAATATACACAATTTTAATAAAAATATGCTTGTAGTAAAGTATACATGCATAAACCAGCATTTACCACAGGTATCTTATTCAAAACAAAGAGAATTAATTATTATTAAACATAGATGGACATTTAGATATGGCATCGATAGGTTAATATTACAAAATTATTTGTAAAACATAGAAGAAAATGAAGTACAAAGATAATGAAATGAAATTAATTTCGAGATGCTCAGCAATTTAGAAAACAAAGAAAAAAAAAAAACATGATTTGAGTTATGCTGGAATTTTATCGAACTTTGAGACAGAACTTGAGTTAAAATATACAATTTATATTGGAAATAGATGTACTCCTATGCTTTATGAGTTGTTGAATCCATTTCTGATATCAGTTTTCCTGTGGAATATAGAATAGTGTAGTTTTAGTTAAATATAGTTTGTAAATTTAAGTATGAGTCAGACTTTTAGAGAAGGTTTGAGATGTTAAGGAAAGCGGGTGATGTGCGGTATCCATGGCTTAGAAAATTTGTGTAGATCATGAAAATGAAATCATTTTAAAAATCAATGCATAAATAAAAAGTTACAAGTAAAAATACAAATTATATATTTTCCAAAATGTGTTGGACCAATCATAATTAATCAAGTTTCTATGTACAACGTTACATTACTATGTATTTTATTGTTTGTATAGAAAGTCTATGTAAGGATGTGCATTGGAAATTTCTGGCTCTCTTGTAAATTTTATCTAAGTAAACATGTAAACAAAATGCATGTCAAAATTTTAATCATTCTCGGTAATTATATTGCGGTTAACCTAAAATAAGTGAGAAAGTTCCAATAACAAATGAAAATTATAATTTTCAAATTTAATTAAAATAAGTGTGGTTATAAAATGTCGATAACGCTTATCTGTAAAAAAACCGATTTTTGTAATTAAATTATCGTTTTAAAATTTCCGATTTAAAATAATTCAACCGAATCTTAGAAAATCTTAAATAAGAGAAATTAGTATAAAATTATTGCCACAATTAGATCAATTACCTATGGTCCAATTATTATTTCGGAAATAATAATTTTAGAAATTATTTACTTCCATTATCCAAAAGTAAGCAATATAGTGCATCCTTCCAATTCAATGAATGTGATATTCAATACTGCAGAGTAAGTACAACAATGGAACAGAAGAAGATTATGCTGAGTGGGATATATATATATATATATATATATATATATATATATATATATATTGTTATTTTTTCTTATTTACCCTATATGACTGAAATAAGTTTCTTGAGTAACTTTTAAAGTACTTGAAATTAAAATTAGATACAGTGGGCCTCTTAATAGTATCGTTGAAACATATTTAGCTTGTTTAGTTTAGGACGAATGGACCAAGTTGTACACTTAACGCCTATTATTTTTTTTCTCGAAAATAGTTAATTTATCGAAATTAAACAAGTATACCTTTTTTGAGAAAGGTTCAAACTGCCCAAAATATTTTTTAGATCTTTATCATACAGGGTGTTAAAATTTAGGCGTTAAGGTGTACAGCTTAGTCCATCCCTGCAACAAATGTTTAAAATGTTTCAAGGATACTATTTTAAGAGGCCTTACTAGTCCATCATACTGAATTTTAAATTATATCAAGTACTTTAAAAGTTATTCAAGAAACTTATTTAGCTTTTACTCACATTCCAGATCTAAAACAAATTTATAGGAACTTGTCATGTTATTTTTTCGTTTATCTTCAAATTTCATTTTTCGGACACCTCGTATATATGTATATCCAGCTTTCTGCATTACAAGTCTAACAAATCTCGGAGACCCAGAGGCGATACTGTATATTTAGCATTAGCTGAGCGACGAGTAAACAATTTTTTTCAGGGTTTATATTCTACGGGGGCATCGATGTCTCTTCAACAACGAAGACAAAGAACGAAGGTGATTTTTCCTTTTTCTTCTTCTTCAGTAACGGCGAAGAACGTACCTACATGGCTCCGCAGTATGCAACATCATTGAGGATCCATTCGAAGCTATCAGTAAAGTGCGCAAGATGACCGCCACGTCTCATTGGTCAAAGATCGATCAGTTGATAATCTTATCAGGAGGTGATACACTTATTGGCCCGACGTCAGTTCGTCTCTCATTGGTCCTCCGCCGCCATCTTGTGCTCGCTTACGTCGCTGATTGGTGTGACGTTACTTCTTGGACTAGAAGCCATTAAACCTTACTACTCTTAACGCAGTGAGAAGGAAAGAAAGAAGGATAATGATTTGGCCATGGAACTTATAGAGAATGAAATATGAAAAGTGGGGCAGCGCAACAAGCTGTTTCTCAACTCAATTGATAATCCAATACTTATTTTAACATGCTAACATTATTATTTGTGAAATAACGGAACGATTGATATAAAATTTTGCCGGTTTCTACTAACAAAAATACTTATTCCACAGGATGTTTTAATTAATAATTACGGACACTTTTGTCCAATTATAACTCAAAATTTACAGAAGTCGATTTCTTCTTGCACATATGTTAACGACTGGAATGCATTCTTAAAAATAGTTTATGCATCACAATGGGAACGCGATTACAATTTCTATATTAGTTGTACCTGCTTCACATGATAGAAATTATTTCAGGTTTAACTTTAATTATTTATATCGAAAATATTATTTAACAATGCAATATTCCAAGAAATAAATTAATCAATTTTATAAGGACGGTGTTAATTGTAACTTGTTTTATTTATTTAAAACTCTCTTAATTATATCGATTGGATTCTAAATTCTATTTTGAATGCTGGAGTTAACTTATCTCTAACTAATATTAATATAAAATATTTTGAATGTAATTTTCCATTTAAAAAGGGTGTTTTGTTACAAATTAAATTGTTACTTATCAAGTTTTAATTTCGGAACAAAAGAGAAAATTTCTATTTATGATTGACGGCAATCTTTTTGATTTTTGTTTATCATAAATGATTTTATTCTGAATAACTAAAATTTACTACTATATTTATTTGACCTTTATTGGGGGTCAGAATATAATTATTTGTACTCCTTGATTCTACTCTTATCAATATTAAACGGTACATAATTAATTGCTTGATGGACTTAACACGTTAAGCGCCGTGAGGTATAATGCGCATGTCGCACCTCATGGCCCGGGGAGACAACATATACTTTTGGTCCATGAGATTTTTAGGAGTCGATCTGCGTTCAGCGTCGTGTCTTGGTTATCGCTAAAATGCCATATGGCTAAGAGTAATTCAAATCTATTCCGAGGAATGATTTTGGAAATCCGATTTGAATATAACATACTTTTCTTCCAGTATGACCTCACGGATGGCATACTACATAATCCCATCAACATGAGAATACCTAAAAATGTTTCCATTTCTTCATTTGTCGTAGGGGTCCATTTATTTATTCGTGATTTAGGCTTGTTCTCTTTGGCCAATTGTTGTTCAGCGTAACGGTTTGTCTCTTTCACCATAAAAGTCTATATCGAATATATAAAAGTCATCTGTTATAAATATTTTGAATACATCGTAGGAATGTTTGCTGATAAAATCAGTATATAGGTAAGCTTTTATCCCAGGATCACTTACAGCAAGAGTTTCAAAGATGTTCCATCAACGGGACTCCATATTAGATGGTTCAGTTCTTCGCTATTGGCTAGTTCATTGTCATCTTGTACGGAATACTTTGCAATTACATTCTCTATGACTTGATCCATGATGCTATCGCCTTGAAGTACGGGTGTATCAATATTTTACCTGCTAGTAGATGGTAAATCATTTTGATCAGGCACATTTTGCTCGATCTTGTGACCTCTCAGTTTTTTTTATACGGAAAACATCCTCAGAACTATTACTACTATCTGATTCAAAATCACTGCTTGTCGAGTAGGTATCAGACAAATAAACATCGCCAAACTCACTACGATTACTTTCATCGTCAGATAACATTACATTCCATAAGTCTTGAAGTCGTTTTTTTTTTCTTTTGAGTACTGGTCAAACATGGTGTAAACCAAATAAGACGTTTACTGCACGAAGATACAATATAAACTGATCACTCGCGCAATACTATTCGGAACAGTTAGCGATAAAACACAAGTCTAAACAAGTTATTATGTGACACATTTTATATGCCACGTGGCCCTGGAATATAATATAGTCTTACAGGCCACACAGAAAATTAGCTGTAAATTAAAAACAAACATAGATTTTTGTATATAAACTGTAACACTGTTAATTTCACGTTAAAATGGAGCCAGAATGGTTAAAAAAATACATTGGCCCAGTGAACCCAATTTTTTGTTCATATGGTGGCGCTTAACGTATTAATTACGGTTTGTTATTAGCGAAGTGAAAGGGAAAAAACCAATCCTCACACTCGTAATAGATTTCTTAGCGATATGCTATTTTACATTTTTGCTTTATTAGATATTCACACAACGAAGGCGCCCTAGTGGAAGGGTTTTCAGCGGAATCCATCAACGACTTCTTCGAACTGGGTCGGTGATGCAAGAAATGCGGCATGATCTGGTTGAAGGCGCGCCCTAAGCTTTCACCGAAGCCGTACTTTACAAGATTGAAGAGAACTCAAATACGAGTACCCGCGTTATTGCCAAAGCAACAAGCCACAATAAAACAGCCGTTTTGACTGCTTAAAAAGAGCATTTGTTGTTCCCTTATCATTTACAAAAAACTCAACTACTGCATGCCGGGGTTGAAGCTCACCGAGTCACGTTCGGTAACTTCATGAGGGTTCGGCAGCGTGGCTTAAGGGATTTTCGACAAAGAATTGTGGACGGATGAAGCCACATTTCACAGAGATGGCTTTGTGAACTTCAGAAACCAGCACAAATGGGCTGAAGAAAATCCCCAATCAATAATCCGCCATGGAGCTCAACAGCGCCTTTTGGGCAAACTTATGGGCTGCTCTAGTCGACGAATACCTGCTGGGCCCTTACATGCTCCAGCTAGGCTGAATGGGCAGTCGTATTAGGCATTACTGCAGCATCAACTTTCAGGGTATTTACATGATTTGCCTTTGGCTCTGCGGGGGCACGTGTGGTTCCAGCTTTAATTATTTTAAGCTGAAACTTGGTATTATTACTAAGGATAATTAGGATTAATGATTCACGAAATTTCAATTAAATCACCAAATATATCCGGATGAGCTGTTTTCTGCAGTTCTTCAGCGTAAAACTGACCTAGTATCGGTTCAGCTTGGAGATTCTCCAGTAAATGTATAACTGGATTACCAACCTTCACCTTGGCAATCTTAAACAGTTCGGTGGAAAAATTAGAGTGTATCCTTTTGGAAATATTGATTTATATTTAGAAATCCGAACGTAATCACCAATTTTAAATTTTGCTGTCCCCATTACCTTAATATTATGAAACATCGGTAAATATGTTGTTATTCTAATCGTGGAATGCACTTTATTATTATATTCAGATGTAACCGCTTGTAAGATATCTAGCCACTAAATCGTCTGTATAACGCGTTTTTCTACGTTCTTATAACCCTTTCAACAATGGCTGCCTTTTTAACACTATACGTTGAGTGACAATGTATTGCATAACTTTTCATCAACCCTTCAAAATGTTTATTATAGAATTCACGTCCTTGATCCGATTGCAACTTATCTGAGCTTTTACCCTCCTTCAAAATAGAAGCCATCACTCGACAAACTTTGTCGGCATTCTTCTACTTTAGAGGACGTGTCCATAGATATTTAGAATAGCAGTTTATCACTGTTAGAATATATTATGATTGCGGTTCTCTTTAGCATACGGAATAAATCCGGCTAAATCCGTCTGCCAGAGATCATCCCGATGCTTAACGATGGTTCGTTTCCTTATAAATTCTTCTGCGCAGCGTTATGCAATTCTTCAACAACCGCTACTTAAAAGACATTACTACTAGTTTAACTTATTCTCAATGCTATAAATATCCCTACTAAGAATGCTTATATCGCCATATATACAATTAATTTTTCATTAAGCTTCTGATTCCGCTCAACAATAATTTTGTAATCGATAAATCGATATCACTCTTTATTTTAAGGTCTAAAACTTCCTTGCACTTATCAACATAGTTTTTGGTGGCTACATCCGCATCTAGGACTGGAACGATAACGTTGCAGACCCTTCTACCTTGCGCATCGTAATTACCGTCTTCGGTCAATTTTAAATTCGCCTTATCTACGTATCTCCTAGTTGCAACATTATTTTCTAGGATGGGTTCAAAGACATTGCAAAGTCTTTTACCTTGCATATCGTAGTTATCATCCCAGGTTAATTTGATATTTGTAGTTCCATGTTTTAAATATGATAACGAATGTCTGCCAAACTTATCGATGGACATTATTATGCAATTATACCTTCTTCTCGGAGCTCTTCTCCAATACTAATGATTTCGTTATCATTCCCAGAATTACCTACTTTTCGATGCATGTAACAAGTTCCTGAACTGTTCAACAAGTTTCGAGCTGATTTGTGGCTTAATAATCTTCCGATATTTAGATAACTTGGTACCCATAATTGCTCTGTGAGGGTCGTGATTCTTCTTATATGGGTTAGTTCTAGCTACAAAATCGACGTAGACCGTCTCATCCCTCAGCGTATACTTCATCGGTTCTTTCAATATAAGCAGCTCGTATAATCCGGGAGTGCCTTCATCTCCTTATCCTTTATAATTAGACTAGGTCCTTCTATATCTACAGGACAATCTCCGATAGCCCATTTATCTAAGTCCGCATCATGACCAAGACTGTATGTATTATCCACTTGTTCTTGGTTCCCACGGATGAGTAACTGTACATAGTAGAGAGGTAAAGGATCATATTGTTCTGAGAATTCATCGGCAACGCCTGCGTCATCGAGTAATCTCCACCTGCTCTTCCTCCTCTTCTTCAACAGGATCTGTTTCAGCAATAACGTCTGCTTCTATAAATGACGGAGGGGGCCTCAACGTAGCAGGTGTTGGTTCTACACCGGTTTCAACGAATGAAGGTGCAACGGGAGGTTTGAGCTTGAACGGGGCAGGTGTTGCCGTTGGGCAGGTACTTATTTGAACTCTGATTTCACCGGTGTTGCTTTAATTTCCGCATTAGCGATTTGTTTCAAAGGATCCACTATAGGTTTATACGCAGTTTCTACTAAACGATAAGTTTCAAGTTCCCCTCTCTTCAGTAATTCGAGTTTACGATTGATTGCATTACGGGTTTGCGTTAACTTACGCTTAACCGCCTTATCTGGGAGATCCATTTCGACTGACTGAATGAGCATTATAAGCAGGTGATATAGCAACCCAATCCGCTTCGGTATCTCCCATAATCAAAGTCTTTTACAATGCACATAAAATCTAATTTAATCCGCCAACATTGCGAGCACATTGATTTAGACTGATCTAAGGTCATAGCTGTACCTACATGCTCATCGTATACATGCTTCAAATTTATGCAATCCTGTTTAAATAACACAACCATATTCACATTATCGCGAATCAACTGCTTAGGAATCTTCGAATAAGTTTTCAGAGATAAGAGTCAACGCCCAAGTGTCACCCTCTACTGAAATACTCGCGAATTATATCTTGATTGAGACACGAGATGTCGACAAAGGTCATTATAGTATTCTTAGCAATCGCTTCGGGCGTGAGTACATTCGCTTTGTGGTTAAATGCATTATACCTAATACCTCTTATCGGCTTAAGTACATGTGCCAAGAATTTATACTTTGGCTGCTCAAGCGACTTGGAGTAAACGTATACATTTTCAAATTTTAAACCGTGCGGTGCGGTAATAAGCTAACCATCAGATTAGTCTTTCCGCACCCCGAAAGTCCGCAAATTGTTGCTCTAATTGATGACGGAAAGAGACGACCATGCTTTTCCCGCAACTTCCGATTTCAGGAAATCGTGACCGTCCATAGGTAGTTCTTGAGGCTGCTTCGTAAACTACATGATTTAGTTGCTGATAGTATACTGACTAGTTCACATGCTGTTGGGTAGGAGTATTAATCACCTTAATAAACGTTAATTTGATTCAATGTTTAATTCTGCCAAACTGCGCCATCAAGGTTCAACCCCAATCGATGTAAGTTTTGTCTTTATGTATGTAGAACTGATGTAAATTCTAAATAATGATGGCGCAGTTGGTAAGCTTCTAGCCACGTACAGGTCGTAGGTTCAAATCCTACTGAGGTAAACTTTTATTTATGTATTTAATAAAATTAATAATAATTTTAATTACATATTTACCTTGAACATATTCGTTCATAACAAAAACTTATAATGATTTAATATTAGTCAAGTTGCTTTGGTATGTGTGAATCCTTGCGATATTGCAGGCTCACATTCCATTAATATAAGTAATTTGGTAGTAATCTCATTATATTTAGAATTTACATCAGTTCTACTTACATAAAGACAAAATTTACATCGATTGGGGCTTGAACCTTGATGGCGCAGTTGGTAAGCGTGGTACTCTAGCAAAGTACAGGTCGTGGGTTCAAATCCTACTCGAGATAAACTTTTTATTTACGTATTTAATAAAATTAATAATAATTTTTAATTACCTTAATAAACAAATTACCTGTTGAACAGGATATTTCGGTTATCGATATTGCGGATAAGCAACCAAGCTACAGAAACGTTTAGCTCGCAGTAATCCCGGTATAAATCCTCTAGACGAAGCTTGCAAACAACACGATATCCCCTATCATAATTCTAACGATATACCAAGTCGTTATCAAGCAGATACGCTACTGCGAGATCAAGCTTGGCGCACGAAGGATTCAAGTTTTGGTGAGAAAACAGCAGCCTTTGCTGTAGCGAACGCCATGAAGGTTAAAATCGGGTTGGTATGGGCGCTAAGAAGAAGACAAGGAAGAGGAAATCGTTTAGAGGAGGAGTTTTACAACATATTCGAAAATCCGTTAAAGGTCTGCTTAAAGATGGGAATTTTAAGAAACCCATTGATGTCAGTCTATCGGCTGCTAAAAAGGCAGTCAAGATTGCCGGTAGAAAGAAGAAGGCGCAAGTGCCTACAATCATTCCGATGCCTAAAACTGGTGACTTCCTTCCATGCCTAATACCATTATTTTCCAGTCTCTCAGCTGTAGGTGCTCTTGCGGTGGTGCGAGCGGCATAGCTAAAGCTGTCAACGACGCTTCGGCTGTGAAGAAGCAATTCGAGGAGGCCTAACGTCATAAAGCTACAATGGAAGCGGTGGCCCTAAGGAGCGGCAGAGCAATTTATTTGAAGCCTTATAAGAAGGTATGAGCTTTATACCTGAAATCGTATCCAAAAAACTCATAAATTTGCCCTGGAGAGCACTAACCGATTCTGATCTAAATAAGTAATCTAAAGATGTGCCATTCTTTAGAGAAGTGTTAATGCGCGATATCTTGCTCCATAAACCGCATCTTAATGAATATGTTATCGTGTAGCTTGACGACGATAGAGGTAGAGGTACTCATTGGGTTGCTTTCAAGAAACGCGGTGATGAAGCCATCTACTACGACAGATTCGGAGAGTTAGCGCCACCACTTGAAATAATTAAATATTTAAAAGGTTGTAAAAGTTGCATATAATTATGATGAAGGGCAGAATTATAACACATTTATATGTGAACATTTATGTTTAGACTTTCTGTATAATAAATAGCTTGCCATATTATTTGTTTATTTGTAGTTATGTCCCAAACATTCACGTTGACGGGTGTGGTAAACGTGCTCAGCGCAACGTATTTTCCGCCAATCGAACTTGAATCTAAGTACCAGTATGTACTAAGATTGCTAGGATTCTACGGTTGCAATTCCATACTAAATATTCATAAGTAACAATAGGTTTTACTATATTACGCAAACTGGCGAGCATAAAAAGATTACGATTCCAGTGGTGTATATGAAATTGTGGAGATTAAAAGATTTCTACAGCATAAGAAATACTGGCATAACACGATCGACTTTATTTTAAGAGCAAACAATAATACGCTAAAATGTGAAGCTAAATCCATACATCACGTGGACTTTAGACAGGCGGATTATATTGGTCGCATGCTCGGCTTCTCACCCAACGTGTACAGACCAAGCCACACCCACGAATGTGATCTGGATGTTCAAATAATTCACGCTATAAATATATAAGTGGAAAATAATTTAACTGAAGGTGCATACAGAAACAGTGAGCAATCGCACACAATCTTCGAGTTTCACGTACACGTTGAACCAAGTTATAAATTATTCAAGGAGCCGTCTACAGTTATTTATTTACCTGTACTTACACGACGTATACATAACACGACGTAACCTTGAAATTAGTTGATCAAGAGGGTCGATTAGTGGACTTCGGTAACGAAAATGTAACTATTAGATTGGAACTGAAGAAGTATGTGTCTTAAGATTTTTACCAGTAGGTCTCTTATCTACAGACAAGAGCATCGTTAACCGAAGACGACGTTCAGTTTCTGCAATATCTCGGATAAAGTATTAAGACGATATGGAAGAAGCGTTGAAAAGTTTATTCACCGGGGTCACGTACGAGGATATGATAGTGGAATGCGATCATCGAACTTATCATCCGTACACAACAAACGCATACAGCAACTCCGATGAGATTAATCTGGTTATTCAAAAAGCCGATCTCATTACAGCTACTTACGATAGTGTAGGAGATCAAGTGATTGAAGCTGTACGTTTACCTGGCATTAACAGCACCATTAAAGGATTTTGCTCATATACCGCGGATCAAAGTACTTGCTTTATCGCGTGCAAGATGGAATCCGCAAAACAGACCTCTTCAACTGTTGAACAGCAACAAGACCGCCTTCTGCGCTTCCATACCACTCAAGTATGTATTTACGGAGGGTTATACGAAACCTCTAATCAACATACGTCAAGAACTGGCATTGATCCGCTCCAAGACCGACGTAGACTGCTACAGCGGCGAAACGGATGCTAAGATTGACTTAACAAAAGTTACATGGAAAGTTCCGTATGTAATTCCTAATGATGCTATCTACAGAAGATTAATAAAAATTTACCGATACAAGTTGCGTTTCACGCTCGAGATTTGTACATATATCCATCCTTAGCCTCATCAACGTCAATGGTTTGGCCGGTGAAGAGCAGTACTGGGTTTCAACGTCCGCAATGGTTACTGGTTGCTTTCCATACCCAGAAGCGTAATAGTAGGGAAGCGAGTGCAGCAAAATTCGATCACTTAACTAGCTCGAATATAAAAGCAAATATTAATAATAGTAATATAGTATATGGATGCTTACGAAGAATATTTAAACTTTCGAAATCAATATTATAGTTCGCCACAAGGTTCTATGCTTAGTTACGAACAATTTAAGAGGTAGCCGATATTTGTAATTAACTGCATTCGTCAAAACGAGAGTATTCATAGCGTAGTTAGTGATTTGAAATTGGCTTTTGCCGCCGATACTTTGGTGTATTGCGTTATCTTGCATGATGTTTTAATTGAGTATGAACCATTTACCAGTATTGTACGTAAAATGTAACATATTACTTTATCTTATGAAGCTGGATAAAATTGTATATTGAATTACATTATTATTATCATTAATAAAATACTATTTTACATAATATGCGTTTTATTTTTTCACACCAACTACAAATTTTTTATAGGAAAATCTACATACCGGAAGCCAGGCGTCTGGAGTATAGAATAATATGTACACAATTTTAACTAAAAATGAATAATCTTTTACATTATAACTATGACCTATTACTGCTGAAAGTATTCTGAGATTTTGACAGAAAAATTTGCCTCTAGATAATATACTTTCTTCGTCGCTCAGACCATCATTAAATAGATTAGCTGCTACTTCATTTACAGAAGCTTCATAAATCGAATAATTACGATAATTATTCATATAAAGCTTTTGATTATCACATCCGCATCCGTAAAGAACAGGTTGATTCGCTTTTCTTCGTCGGTAACAACACAATGTTTATATCATAACCTGTAAACATAGCTTTCTCGGATTCGTCAGATTTTAGTGTTTGACGTATTAGATGCTCAGTTTTACTATTCGAGATTTCGCGCCATTCCTCCATATCAAAATGCAGACGGCACCGCATATGTCACTAAATGTTGTCCAAAATAATTGTACTACAGCTTTAAAGTCATTACTCTGTAATGAACTTCCTACTTCTAGTACTATTGAATTATCGAGAAATAGAAATGTTCAGCATCCACATCGTCTGTTTGATTTCAATTAACGACTTATTCAACTACGTTACCACCCTATTTATAACGAGTTAAATCAAAGTGTGATGTCATAATAACAATGGGGATTAAGCTTGGTTGAAGCCTCCTAAGCCACCATACATTCGTTGATTACCTGTGCTGGCGATAGGAACAGTTGCGAAAATTATAGTGTAAGTATGTAGGCAAATTTTAATTATTTACTGATCATTATTATTACTTTTTAGATGGATCACATAATCTTAGAGTTTGAAGCGATGGTTGAGAATAGTCGACATGTAATAAGATATGAACTGTTACAATTAAGCATTGAAAATTTGCTTGCAACATGGAATAAGTTACCTCATTACTATCGGGATGACAGGCAATTACGCAAAAAATTTGTGTGAAGCATTGGAATAAATTATCTGATGTTGATCATATAGATGTACCAGCTCCTTTAATTTTAGATTGTATTCAATGCAATGAATAAATTCGTTTAATTATTTTACCTACGCAGTTTTATATTAACTCCTATAAGTTGTAGGAATAGGTGTAAACAATTTCAGACATTACAAATATTCTTTTATTATAATTTTTTATATACAATATATAATATAATAGTATAATTTTATACAATAACATAAGGTATCGATGACGGTGATGGGACATGCTATCCCATAAATTTCATTTATTAATCTTAAAATACAGAATAATAATAATAACTTGCCTGTATTATTAACAAACGATAGCTTAGCCATAATTTTAGCTTTATCAATATCTATGCTGCCTCCATAAACGATTGCGATTTGTTCAATGCATGATTGAAGACTATACACCTTCTCATCCGTTAGTTCTTTTGTTAATCTCTCCGGGAGAAATATACTATTGTCTTCAGTCTCTATTATTTTTCTCGGTGCTGTGTGTTAATAATTTTGATATTTTTTAACCGGTATTTATAATCAATAATCATATTAGATACTTTTAATACAGGTTTGAATTCGCCTTTGCCAACCAAATTTAATTGCTTTAGAAGATCCATCTTTAACGCAGTAACGAGAAGTCCTTAAAATTGATTAATACTCGTATTTAATTATTATCTTTAAAGAATGAAAAGAACCTACCTAATCAATATCACTATAACGACTGAGGTACAGCCTTATAACGCTTGTATATATATATATATATATATATATATATATATATATATATATATATATATATATATATACTCTGAGGATGATTATAAAAGGTCAAGAGTGATATCAAAAGGTCACAAATGTGTTATCTTTATCAATCATGCACTTTAGAAATACATTGTAGATATGTAATTTCACAATAAATGTACTTTTTACATACCTATGTTTTCCCTCGACATTTGATATTATTGCTTTTATGCTGTATGTCGTGCTTGTTTTTTTTATGTGGGAATTTATGTTTAGATTTTCTGTATAATAAATAGCTAGCAATATTATTTGTTTATTTTTTGTCATGTCCAAAACGTTCATGTTGACGGGTGTGAGAAACATGCTCAGCGCAACCTATTTTCCGTCAATCGAACTTCATCCTAATTACGAGTGTGGACTAGGATTGTTAGGATTCTACGGTTGCAATTCCATACGAAATACAATAAATGTACTTTACATGGTTTTTATTATTTTAATTGTATATAAATTCTTCTCAATATGAATACCAATTTACTATTTTTTTTATTACTCCTTTTTGCTTACAATCTGTCCACCTTTTGGATAACAAGTAATTTCTATAACTAAAATAATATGCATATGTACAATAACTTGCAGGAGTTGCTGGATTTATATTAACTTTCAAAAATAAATTTCTGTTTTCTATAGTTATTATTTATTTTCAAATTCAGTCAAAAATTAAAGATTTAAATATAAATATACATCTTACCCTACGTATAGCATCAATGAATAATTTTTTATAAGCAATGCTACAAAGTAATTATCACAGGTCAAAAGAAATATTCAAGAGTAATTATCTGCTGCAGAGTTATCACACTCACTCTATTTATAAAAAAATTCTTATAAATATTAAAACTACATCAATTACCGCAAATATTAAATTTGAATGATTTTTTTTTAGCTTCTATTCCTAACTAGGTAATATTGCAGATTAAAATCTGAATGAATGTGAAGGGAAATTGCTATTGTAGGCAAGATCACACACCCAAGTCATACTAATTATTGATAACCCTATTATGTTGCCATAATACTTGATTATAAAAACATATAGCACGTTAGTAGTATTTAAAAACATAATCCATGCTATTTATTTACCTATATTTAGATAAATACATTCTAATACCTATTGATTTGCTGTATTAATTAATTTTATATTTTCAACCGTAAAATTTCTACGCGCGTGTGTATATATATATATATATATATATATATATATATATATATATATATATATATATATATATATATATATATATATATATATATATATATATACCGTGAGCGGCTAAATTATGGAATAAATTCAATAATTCTTAATCGGCAACTTCAGAGAAAATCCGATACCCGTCGATTTTTATTTTAGACTTTATTATTCAGGTTATTAATTTATTTTTGAATTAATGTAAGCGTGATGTATCATTGATGATTTTCTTTAATGGAAAGGAATTGTAATAAACTTTGAGATCTTTTAATTATTCAATAAGCAACTATCTTGAGTATGTTACTACAGTGATTCAAGATTATTGTTGTTCTATAAAATAATAAGCAACTAAAAAGATAATATTCTAATTTGTATGTAAATAAAATATCTGACACTTTAAAAATTTAAATTCTGATTTTATTTGGTTTGAAAGTTCTGTCATAGTAATCTTTGGAAAAACTGATTCACTTCATATGTCGAGCAGTTTAGTATCAAGAATACAGAAATAATTCAGTTTAAAACTGACAACAAAAAGAAAGTAGCAAAAAGAATAGATTTTTTAGATATCGAGTTAGCACGAGTCAAATTTAAGACACTTACTACTTACTTCGGTACTTAATGGTATTACATTGTAGGTACTTGTACTAAGTGAATAACTAATAATTAATTAATAATAATGGCACCATTAAGTGAAACACAACGAATTGAAGTATTAATTATGATTAAAACCAGAACGCAACTACAAGTATGTAACTTGTTTAATACAAAATATCCTGATACACCTATCGGACAATCAACAGTTAGTAAAATTGAGAGAAAATTTAGGGAAACTGGTCACGTTAAACACATTGCAAATGCTGGTCGTCCAAAAATGAACGAAATTGTAAAACTTGATGTGTAAGTTTGGTAGAAAATCCTCATAGTAATTCCAGAGCAATTGCAGCTGATGAAGGCTCACAAAGGTTGCTGTTACGTGTACTTAAAAAGGAGAAATACCATCTGTATAAAATCCAGAATGTGCAGGAACTCAATGAAGATGATCCGGATCGCCGAATGCAGTTTTGTGAAGTCATGCAAAACTTATGTAACCGCAATCCAGCATTCCTTTGTCAAATTCTTTTTTCGGATCTACAAAACTGTAGATATTGGAGTAAAGAGAATCCTCACTGGATGAATGAGTTACACACTCAGTATCCTCAAAAAGTGAATGTCTGGGCGGGGATAGTAGAGAACAGAATCATTGGTCCTTTTTTCTTCGATGAAACTCTTACAGGGCTATGATATCTGGACTTCTTACAATATGAACTTATACCTGCCATTGGAGTAATTTTCCCAAATGAAAATGATCCTGTTTACCAAATGATAATATATGGTTTCAGCAAGATGGTGCACCTCCTCACTATACACGTCCTGTTCGCGATTTTTAAACATTTTTTCCTGGTAGATGGATAGACAAGGATCTATAGAGTGGCCCCAAGATCTCCAGATCCAGATTACACCTCTTGATTTTTTCTATATTTAAAATCTAAAGTATACGTCGAGAAACCACGAAATCTGGAAGATTTGAAAATAGAATTAGATTAGAAATGCGTAAGATTAGTCCACAAATGATCCACAATGTCGCTTGTGGTCATCGGTTCAATTACTGCCAAGAAGTAGGAGGTGGCAATTTGAACATTTAAATTGAGTTACAAACAATTCTACAATGTTAAACAATTTTTCTCTGTTTTGTGTTAATAGTAGATACTTACTTACCTGAATTAATTTAATTTTACATTTTCGTTTATTTGTAAATGACCAGTGTTTGCAACGTTTAACGTAACCAGCTTCCTATTTTTTTCAATTTTACTAACTGTCGATTGTCTGATAGGTTTGTTAGGATATTTTGTATTAGATAAGCTACATACTAGTAGTTGCGTTCCGGTTCTATCTCCACATCCAATCGTAATTGATATTTCTTTTCGTTATCGTTTAAATACAAGCATGAGTTAAAGCAAACTTTAATACGATATAACGCAGTTTATGTAAGGTAAACGTACACATATGTTAACGCAGTGTGAAAATTTATGTTATAACTCAAAATTAGGCATATAAGTGATTTTAGAGCGAGTCATGAGCTTTGTAATTCCAATTTATATCATATTTATACATGATCACAGTAAATCGATGCATTAAATTCATAATGTTGATGTCCGAGCAATATAGTAATGTAAATATACACAATTTTAATATAAAATATGCTTGTAGTAAAGTATACATGCATAAACCAGCATTTACCACAGGTATCTTATTCAAAACAAAGAGAATTAATTATTATTAAACATAGATGGACATTTAGATATGGCATCGATAGGTTAATATTACAAAATTATTTGTAAAACATAGAAGAAAATGAAGTACAAAGATAATGAAATGAAATTAATTTCGAGATGCTCAGCAATTTAGAAAACAAAGAAAAAAAAAAAACATGATTTGAGTTATGCTGAATTTTATCGAACTTTGAGACAGAACTTGAGTTAAAATATACAATTTATATTGGAAATAGGTGTACTCCTATGTTTTATGAGTTGTTGAATCCATTTCTGATATCAGTTTTCCTGTGAATATAGAATAGTAGTTTAGTTAAATATAGTAAATTAAGTATGAGTCAGACTTTTAGAGAAGGTTTGAGATGTTAAGGAAAGCGGGTGATGTGCGGTATCTATGGCTTAGAAAATTTGTGTAGATCATGAAAATGAAATCATTTTAAAAATCAATGCATAAATAAAAAGTTACAAGTAAAAATACAAATTATATATTTTCCAAAATGTGTTGGACCAATCATAATTAATCAAGTTTCTATGTACAACGTTACATTACTATGTATTTTATTGTTTGTATAGAAAGTCTATGTAAGGATGTGCATTGGAAATTTCTGGCTCTCTTGTAAATTTTATCTAAGTAAACATGTAAACAAAATGCATGTCAAAATTTTAATCATTCTCGGTAATTATATTGCGGTTAACCTAAAATAAGTGAGAAAGTTCCAATAACAAATGAAAATTATAATTTTCAAATTTAATTAAAATAAGTGTGGTTATAAAATGTCGATAACGCTTATCTGTAAAAAAACAGATTTTTGTAATTAAATTATCGTTTTAAAATTTCCGATTTAAAATAATTCAACCGAATCTTAGAAAATCTTAAATAAGAGAAATTAGTATAAAATTATTGCCACAATTAGATCAATTACCTATGGTAATTATTATTTCAAATAATAATTTTAGAAATTATTTACTTCCATTATCCAAAAGTAAGCAATATAGTGCATCCTTCCAATTCAATGAATGTGATATTCAATACTGCAGAGTAAGTACAACAATGGAACAGAAGAAGATTATGCTGAGTGGGATATATATATATATATATATATATATATATATATATATATATATTGTTATTTTTTCTTATTTACCCTATATGACTGAAATAAGTTTCTTGAGTAACTTTTAAAGTACTTGAAATTAAAATTAGATACAGTGGGCCTCTTAATAGTATCGTTGAAACATATTTAGCTTGTTTAGTTTAGGACGAATGGACCAAGTTGTACACTTAACGCCTATTATTTTTTTTCTCGAAAATAGTTAATTTATCGAAATTAAACAAGTATACCTTTTTTGAGAAAGGTTCAAACTGCCCAAAATATTTTTTAGATCTTTATCATACAGGGTGTTAAAATTTAGGCGTTAAGGTGTACAGCTTAGTCCATCCCTGCAACAAATGTTTAAAATGTTTCAAGGATACTATTTTAAGAGGCCTTACTAGTCCATCATACTGAATTTTAAATTATATCAAGTACTTTAAAAGTTATTCAAGAAACTTATTTAGCTTTTACTCACATTCCAGATCTAAAACAAATTTATAGGAACTTGTCATGTTATTTTTTCGTTTATCTTCAAATTTCATTTTTCGGACACCTCGTATATATGTATATCCAGCTTTCTGCATTACAAGTCTAACAAATCTCGGAGACCCAGAGGCGATACATATTTAGCATTAGCTGAGCGACGAGTAAACAATTTTTCAGGGTTTATATTCTACGGGGCATCGATGTCTCTTTAACAACGAAGACAAAGAACGAAGGTGATTTTTCCTTCTTCTTCAGTAACGGCGAAGAATTTACATGGCTCCGCAGTATGCAACATCATTGAGGATCCATTCGAAGCTATCAGTAAAGTGCGCAAGATGACCGCCACGTCTCATTGGTCAAAGATCGATCAGTTGATAATCTTATCAGGAGGTGATACACTTATTGGCCCGACGTCAGTTCGTCTCTCATTGGTCCTCCGCCGCCATCTTGTGCTCGCTTACGTCGCTGATTGGTGTGACGTTACTTCTTGGACTAGAACCCATTAAACCTTACTACTCTTAACGCAGTGAGAAGGAAAGAAAGAAGGATAATGATTTGGCCATGGAACTTATAGAGAATGAAATATGAAAAGTGGGGCAGCGCAACAAGCTGTTTCTCAACTCAATTGATAATCCAATACTTATTTTAACATGCTAACATTATTATTTGTGAAATAACGGAACGATTGATATAAAATTTTGCCGGTTTCTACTAACAAAAATACTTATTCCACAGGATGTTTTAATTAATAATTACGGACACTTTTGTCCAATTATAACTCAAAATTTACAGAAGTCGATTTCTTCTTGCACATATGTTAACGACTGGAATGCTTTCTTAAAAATAGTTTATGCATCACAATGGGAACGCGATTACAATTTCTATAGTAGTTGTACCTGCTTCACATGATAGAAATTATTTCAGGTTTAACTTTAATTATTTATATCGAAAATATTATTTAACAATACAATATTCCAAGAAATAAATTAATCAATTTTATAAGGACGGTGTTAATTGTAACTTGTTTTATTTATTTAAAACTCTCTTAATTATATCGATTGGATTCTAAATTCTATTTTGAATGCTGGAGTTAACTTATCTCTAACTAATATTAATATAAAACATTTTGAATGTAATTTTCCATTTAAAAAGTGTGTTTTGTTACAAATTAAATTGTTACTTATCAAGTTTTAATTTCGGAACAAAAGAGAAAATTTCTATTTATGATTGACGGCAATCTTTTTGATTTTTGTTTATCATAAATGATTTTATTCTGAATAACTAAAATTTACTACTATATTTATTTGACCTTTATTGGTGGTCAGAATATAATTATTTGTACTCCTTGATTCTACTCTTATCAATATTAAACTGTACATAATTAATTGCTTGATGGACTTAACACGTTAAGCGCCGTGAGGTATAATGCGCATGTCGCACCTCATGGCCCGGGGAGACAACATATACTTTTGGTCCATGAGATTTTTAGGAGTCGATCTGCGTTCAGCGTCGTGTCTTGGTTATCGCTAAAATGCCATATGGCTAAGAGTAATTCAAATCTATTCCGAGGAATGATTTTGGAAATCCGATTTGAATATAACACACTTTTCTTCCAGTATGACCTCACGGATGGCATACTACATAATCCCATCAACATGAGAACACCTAAAAATGTTTCCATTTCTTCATTTGTCGTAGGGGTCCATTTATTTATTCGTGATTTAGGCTTGTTCTCTTTGGCCAATTGTTGTTCAGCGTAACGGTTTGTCTCTTTCACCATAAAAGTCTATATCGAATATATAAAAGTCATCTGTTATAAATATTTTGAATACATCGTAGGAATGTTTGCTGATAAAATCAGTATATAGGTAAGCTTTTATCCCAGGATCACTTACAGCAAGAGTTTCAAAGATGTTCCATCAACGGGACTCCATATTAGATGGTTCAGTTCTTCGCTATTGGCTGGTTCATTGTCATCTTGTACGGAATACTTTGCAATTACATTCTCTATAACTTGATCCATGATGCTATCGCCTTGAAGTACGGGTGTATCAATATTTTGCCTGCTAGTAGATGGTAAATCATTTTGATCAGGCACATTTTGCTCGATCTTGTGACCTCTCAGTTTTTTTTGTACGGAAAACATCCTCAGAACTATTACTACTATCTGATTCAAAATCACTGCTTGTCGAGTAGGTATCAGACAAATAAACATCGCCAAACTCACTACGATTACTTTCATCGTCAGATAACATTACATTCCATAAGTCTTGAAGTCGTTTTTTTTTTCTTTTCAGTACTGGTCAAACATGGTGTAAACCAAATAAGACGTTTACTGCACGAAGATACAATATAAACTGATCACTCGCGCAATACTATTCGGAACAGTTAGCGATAAAACACAAGTCTAAACAAGTTATTATGTGACACATTTTATATGCCACGTGGCCCTAGAATATAATATAGTCTTACAGGCCACACAGAAAATTAGCTGTAAATTAAAAACAAACATAGATTTTTGTATATAAACTGTAACACTGTTAATTTCACGTTAAAATGGAGCCAGAATGGTTAAAAAAATACATTGGCCCAGTGAACCCAATTTTTTGTTCATATGGTGGCGCTTAACGTATTAATTACGGTTTGTTATTAGCGAAGTGAAAGGGAAAAAACCAATCCTCACACTCGTAATAGATTTCTTTGCGTTATGCTATTTTACATTTTTGCTTTATTAGATATTCACACAACGAAGGCGCCCTAGTGGAAGGGTTTTCAGCGGAGTCCATCAACGACTTCTTCGAACTGGGTCGGTGATGCAAGAACTGCTGCATGATCTGGTTGAAGGCGCGCCCTAAGCTTTCACCGAAGCCGTACTTTACAAGATTGAAGAGAACTCAAATACGAGTACCCGCGTTATTGCCAAAGCAACAAGCCACAATAAAACAGCCGTTTTGACTGCTTAAAAAGAGCATTTGTTGTTCTCTTATCATTTACAAAAAACTCAACTACTGCATGCCGGGGTTGAAGCTCACCGAGTCACGTTCGGTAACTTCATGAGGGTTCGGCAGCGTGGCTTAAGGGATTTTCGACAAAGAATTGTGGACGGATGAAGCCACATTTCACAGAGATGGCTTTGTGAACTTCAGAAACCAGCACAAATGGGCTGAAGAAAATCCCCAATCAATAATCCGCCATGGAGCTCAACAGCGCCTTTTTGGGCAAACTTATGGGCTGCTCTAGTCGACGAATACCTGCTGGGCCCTTACATGCCCCCAGCTAGGCTGAATGGGCAGTCGTATTAGGCATTACTGCAGCATCAACTTTCAGAGTATTTACATGATTTGCCTTTGGCTCTGCACGTGGTTCCAGCTTTAATTATTTGCTGAAACTTGGTATTATTACGGATAATTAGGATTAATGATTCACGAAATTTCAATTAATGTGTGCGTGTGTGGTGTGGGTGTGTGCGTGTGTGCTGTGGTGGGTGTGGTGTGGTGTGTGCATGTGTGTGTGTGGTGTGTGTGTGCTGTGGTGTGTGGCCGTGTGCGTGTGGTGGGGCGCGTGTGGTGTGGCGTGTGGCGTTGTGGTGTGTGCGGGTGGGTGACTTGGTGCTTGTGTGCGCGTGCGCGCTTGTGCGCGTTTTATGTGCGCGCGTGCGTGCGTGCGTGTGTGTGTGTGAGATCTTGCCTAAAATAGCAATCTCCCTTTGCAGTATTCTTAGAATAGGTTGTAACGTGCAAAGGTCGATATAGGATCGATTGCATCATTTTATCTAATTACTGTTTCTAAAAGATACCTTAATTAGTTTTCTCTCATGTAGATCTGCTTTATGTTATTTAAATCATTCTTTAAGATTTTAATGGACACTTGACAATCAACATTTTGAATAATTTTTGTTAATATTAGTTTTGTGTCACGCCCTTAGCGAGCTCTTATATAACCTACAATTTGGAATAATTACTTTTGTACTACTAGTTGTGTGGTCGTGCGCAGTTGCAGTGTTGTAACTTTTTTTGTATACCAGATGTAATACTGAATACTTGGTAGCTCAAATATATAATATTCTTTTCTTTACTCGAATATGGATAAGGTTGTTCGGACCATTTTCTGTTTCTAATTTTAAATTGCTTAATTACTGTTTTCTTTGTTTCTTGAAATAAAATTGGGACTGAACAAGCTTTTCCAATTGTATTTATGTAACTTAACGCGTGCGTGCGCTCGCGCGCGTGCGCCCGTTCGTCCGTGCGTCCGTCCGTCCGTGCGTCCGTGCGGCCGTGCGTCCGTCCGTGCGTGGATGCGTGCCTGCGCGCGTGCGTGTGCGCGCGTGTGTGTGGGTTGCGTGCGTGCATTCCTTTGTGCGTGCGTGCGTGCGTGTGTGAGTGTTTGTGTGTGTTTGTGTGTGTTTGTGTGTGTGTGTGTGTTTGTGTGTGTGTGTGTGTGTGTGTGTGTGTGTGTGTGTGTGTGTGTGTGTGTGTGTGTGTGTGTGTGTGTTGTGTGTGTGTGTGTGTTTGTGTGTGTGTGTGTGTGTGTGTGTGTGTGTGTGTGTGTGTGTGTGTGTGTGTGTGTGTGTGTGTGTGTGCGTGTGTGCGGTGTGTGTGTGAGTGTGTGTGAGTGTGTGTGAGTGTGTGTGAGTGTGTGTGTGTGTGTGTGTGTGTGTGTGTGTGTGTGCGCGCTTGCGTGCATGCTTGTGTGCGTGCGCGCGTGCGCGCGGGCGCCCCTGCGCCCGCTCGTCCGTGCGTCCGTGCGACAGTCCGTGCGTCCGTCCGTGCGTGGATGCGTGCGTGCATGCGTGCGTGTGTGCGTGCGTGCGCAGTTGCAGTGTTGTAACTTTTTTTGTATACCAGATGTAATACTGAATACTTGGTAGCTCAAATATATAATATTCTTTTCTTTACTCGAATATGGATAAGGTTGTTCGGACCATTTTCTGTTTCTAATTTTAAATTGCTTAATTACTGTTTTCTTTGTTTCTTGAAATAAAATTGGGACTGAACAAGCTTTTCCAATTGTATTTATGTAACTTAATCAAATAGAGGTTTGTATTCAGTTTTGTTAAAGGAAAGGCAAGATGAATTATTTAATTGTTTCTTTCTTATAAGTAACTGATTTAATAAGTTTATTAAATTGGCCTTTTCAGGCTACGCTACGTAAGGTCTTGCGTCGCCCGGAAGGGGTATTGTTTGTTGTGGTATTCTAAACTATAAATTACTGTGGACGTAAAGACAAGCTCACGACTTGCACTCGTAAACTTATCTTAATTTATATTTTATTATTTTTTTGTGTGAATTGTGAGAATAACGTACATACTGTATATAATTTATTTCTTTTGTTATTTATGTTTATATAGCTATACAATAATATTTGGCTCATTGCCTCCTTTGTTGGAAATTCCAGAAAGGAAATAAATTTACGTTTGTTGAGGGAATTGTTCACTTACTTATTATTCCTATTCCTTACTATCTGTTTCAAGCTTTACAGGCTCTCCATCTTCCAAGGCATAAGAATCCTTTTTTTTCCCTTTTTTTCTCTTTAAAGCTTGTGGCGTCCATTTCGGTTCTTTCCTTTATAACCAAATTCTCACTCCACCGCTATCGCTTCTGCCGAGTGTCAAGTCGTGGAAGACAATATTTTTCTTATGTTCGGTACTCCACAGTACATCATTAGCGATAATGGTGTGCAGTTCCACGGTAAAGAATGTACGAAATTATGCTCCGGTTATAGAACCACTATTCTCTTTAACGTCAAATACCACCCTAGAGCGAATCCTGCTGAGAGAATTAACAGAGTTTTAAAAACCCTAATATTTTACTACACCACTCAGAATCAACGTAAATGGGATGTAAACTTAGCTAAGATTGGTTGTGCTCTCCGTTCTGCAAAACATGAAGTGATCGGCGTTCTCCTTACTACGCGTTGTTTGGACGAGAACATATCTTATTTGGTGACCTTTTAGGTCCACCACCTTCTGATTCTACACCTTCTTCTGATTTCACATCTTCTTCTGATTCCACATTATTAGATCCAGATCGTAATATACTCCTGAAAATAAACTGGTTTGTCAGTTTGACTCTATTCATTCGGACATCAATAAACGAATGGCTAAAGCCTATAAAAATGAACAACTACGCTATAACTGCGACGTAGACCTGTTAAATTTAAACTAGGGGATAGTGTGTGGAAACGCAACTACGTTCTGTCTAATGCTGCTCGTCTTTCAACGCAAAACTTGCTCGTAAATTTACTGATCCTTTCTTAATTAAAAAAGTACTCTCTTCTTGGACTTACGAATTGAAAGATCACTAGGGAAAATCCTTAGGGGTTTATTACGCCAAGGATCTGAAGCCACATACACCGGCTGATGACTCGAACTCCGATTCTTGCGTCCAATTAGCAACATCCTACCTTCATCCTCTTCCCGACACTTCCCTTCGCTATCCTAGACGTCGCAAACGACACAAACTTCACGTTTAAGCGTTTCTTTCTTGCTCTGCTGGTTGACGACGGCTATCTCTTTTGCTTACTTTCTATCTCTGTTTAGGGCGGCTGGTTGGGCATAGCAGGGAGGCCACTTCTACGGAGACCATTCCTTTTCTTTGTCATCCGTGACCTTACATCCCATCCCTTCTCTTCTCCTGGCTGCATTTCTTCAGGGGCCTTCCCTTCTAATTTCCTCAAGGGGATCTTTGGAGACTTGCCCTTTTTATTTCACTTTCCTATCTGCTGTCTTTGCTCTAAATCTACTCTAGCTTCCTATTCACTGTATTGGATGAATGCTTGTATGAATGGACCTAAGAGGAACGGGATGGATTCGCCTTCCCTGTATTAGTTCCAGCGACCACGGAATCCCGGGAATCAGAGTCAATGGGAAAATTTTCGCCGCAAATGAGATTTCCTCTTTCTCTCCTACTATCTCTTAATAGCACATATGGCATTGCATTTGTGCTAGTTCATGGTGTCATAGGGTTGAGTTGAGGTCTTTAAGGGGCTCCTTATTACACTTTTTCGGCAAAGGGGTAAAACTTTTGGGCTTCCTTTTTGTATCGGTTGGGCTAAGTTTGGTTTCTCTCTTCCTCTTCTACCATTCTTTGGTTTTCTGTAGGGTTTGTATATACCATATGATTACTTGTTTGCTAGACTGAATGGGACGAAGACAACCACACTACACAAATCACCTCATCCTTATCCGCTTTGTCTCCCTAACTGTAGTAATACACCTTTTTTGTTCTCTACTGTTTTTTTTTGTCAGAAGTACCATCGCTTCACGAGGTGCTCTCCTTTTTTTGTTTTTTTCTCTTTATTTTTCCTAGTACCGGCCGAATGCTGAAGGGCTCACGTGGGAGTTTGGAGTCAGGTTGTTCTTTCGTGGGTTGCTTGAGTGGTGTGCTTGGCGACTGTGTCTAGTGGTATATACGTCATTATCGCTCCGCATGTAGCCTTCTTCTCTCTTGCTACCAATTCTTACTTTTGGATGGGTTTTTTCTTTGATTAATTTGGGGTTGGGTGAATACATAGGGGTTTTCTGAGTTTTTACTTGTATATATATTTAAGGTTGGGCGTGGAACCGGGGTTGGGATTAACTGGATTTTAGGTTTGTTTTGTCCTGAGTTTATACTCGAACTTCTCTCTCTCTTCCTTTACCTTTTTTTTCTTTCCTGTATTACCTGTGTATGTGCCATTCCTCTACCGATGTCTGCATCTTGCGGGGGGGGATCTGTAACGTGCAAAAATCGATATAGGATCGGTTGCATCATTTTATCTGATTACTGTTTCTAAAAGCTACCTTAAATAAGTATCTGTGATTTAAACATTTATTAATGTACATTAAGCTTACTAGTATCTATTTTATTTCCTATAATGAGTTAAAATTTCTGTATTTACGGGATTTACTAAATGATATACAAATTATTCCTGTACTGTAGTTAATTTCTACTTCACATACAATTTTCTTTTAGGACGTGTACGCGGTTACGTTATACGAAAATTATTTTTCTCTCGTATCTACCTCTGTATTTTAAAAGTTTACTCGTTTTTACAAAATTTAACTTCAATTAATACCTATAGCGCCATCTCTGAGATGAACGTAGGTTCTGGTTATTTTCAACATTCTTACATTTTATAGGTACCTGTCACTTTGCTAAATCACCACTAGACGGTGATACCATTACAAAACTGCATCTTACTTATAATGCTTTATTTTGAAAACAAACATCTGTTAACAATATTTAAAGGAGATAACAAATGAAGTTGTAAAATTGTTTCTTGAGGCGTTGGCTGTCTTTTCAAAATCGCCATTGCTGTAGAAAGTTGGAAAGTCTCTAGGAAATTTGCTTGTTTCTATTTACTAGATGCTAAGCATCATCTTTATGGAAAATTTTCACTATATAATATCGCTTTGTTGTGTAAAAGTGATATAATCGCCATTTAAGGCGGATGTAACAGAAATATTTCACTACACCTACACATTTTGGTAAGCCGTATTAGATCTTGTTAACCTCGTTCTAATTAAAACTTTTCTTTCAAGTTTCACACACAAAAGAATCTCACATTACTTCTTCAAAGAAATAAGTGTCTTAAACAAATTGTTTAAGACACTTAAACTACCGCTCGTATTTGATCTTAGAGGTAACACCTTATCATTGAAGGAACATCGTTTTCATTCATTACTTTCGTTTTAGTAACTAACTTGGGTTTCAGTAAACCTACGTTTTTATATATTTAAGTTTCCATCTATTGAAGTGTCCATATAACTTTTCCGTTACGATTACATCCAAGTTCATGTTTACATTTGGTTGTCTTGATTGACGTAACAAGAGTATCCGTTCTGTATTTCGTTGGCTTATTGCTTGGATTGTGTTGCTGATAAACTGCGATCTGTAGCTCACATACTGGGGATTGCTTGCTCGTTGCTTGGCTGCTTTGAAAAACGCATAAGCATTTGCAAACATAGGTCAGCTCTTTCCTTTTTTTGCATGTGTAAATAAATTGCTTTCTACAACGAAAAGAAGTACACCTACCTTAGTTCGGTGAACAAACGGTTGGCAAACATTTTCCTCCGAATAAGACTGATCTAAATTGCCTTCAGCAGGTTACGATTGCCTACCAGGAAATTAAATAGATTTATATTAATTATATCAACAAGTATTTGTTACACATAGTTACCTGTAGTATAAGCTCGGTGATATTTTGATACCTAGTTTCAGCTAATTTTCAACACAATTTCTCTCATTTATTTCTTTTGTTATTCATGATTATATAGCTATACAGTAATATTTGGCTCATTGCCTCCTTTGTTGTTGTTACTATTCCTATTACTTGCTACCTGTTTCAAACTTTACAGGCTCTCCCTCTTTCAAGGAATAAGAACCTTTTTCTTTTCCTTTTTTTCCCTTTAAAGCTCTGCGGTCTTCCGACCGTTCGATTGATTTTTGGCCGAGCTCACTCATTCATCTTATTTTGTGCAGCGTGGTGGTTAGACACGTGGCAGGCTAGGTACTAACCATATTAACCAAATCATTCATAGAAGCTAAAAAAATAAATCATTCAAATTCAATATTTGCGATAATTGATGTAGTTTTAATACTGATAAGAATTTGCTATAAATAGCGTGAATGTGATAACTCTGCAGGAGATAATTAGTCTCGAATATTCACCTTTTGACCTGTGATAATTACTTTGCAGCATTGTTTAGAAATAATTATTGATTTATGCTATACGTAAGGTAAGATATATATATATATATATATATATATATATATATATATATATATATATATATATATATATATTTATCTTTAAATCATTAATTTTTGAGTGAATTTGAAAATAAATAAGAACTAGAAAAAATGAATTTATTTATGAAAGTTAATATTATTTACTTAAAGAAATAAATTATAAAAGAGAATTTCATGTTATGCACTTCAATGATAAATAATTGCATTCGATGATAAATATGTACTTGATTCTGATTATAAATTCTCAAATAATTCATATGTTAAGAGATATTACAATGTATTAAAATAATTGACATCAAGGTTATCGCAAAAGAAGGAAATAGATATTTATCAACTGTACTGTGAGCTGTAGAAACCACAGACATATATGTATTAAAAATTTCTTATCGGCGCTATTTAAAATTTATATTAATAATTTATAGACTACCATTTTTTTTATAATTTACTACTCCATACACAATAAACATTTATAACAGATAACATTTTCATATCCAGATGTACATTTCTGCGCAACATCCGGCGCGTGACGTATATAAGTGTGATCTAACATATGGTTCTTTATCAGTGGTTATCACGCTTTCCTCAGGTGCGTTGCAATATTACATTTAAAAATAATAATTCTGCAGTTCGTTTAACGGATATATTCAGATATGTTTAATTCATTTTACTTAAAACTCATATCATAAACAGTGCTCGGCTGCTACACCTATTAATTGTACCGTTCCAGGTAAACTATATATTTGAAAATGAAGCATTAATTACATCGATAAATTATAAGGTTGATTGATTTAATCATAAATTACTTCCTGCTGCAGTTTGTTCGCTAGATATTAAAGGTAGAATGTTAACCATTTATACTAATCCATTTTGATGATTTATTTTTTAGAAATGGCTTTAATTGAAAAAATTTACTCTTCCGTCGAAGTGATTGAGAATTTGTACAAACATCCCAATACTCATGATGAGAATAAAATCAGCAAAATCATCAATATCATCGACGTTAATTTAAAACTTATGAAGACATGCGTTGGTGACTCATCATTGAGTATTGGGGATAAAATACATCTAGCGAACGTTGCAGGATAATTGGAGCAGTACAGAATACTCGCAAAGCAGTTGAGGAAACCGACTGCAGGAGGGTCCCTCCCAATTAAGGGCACAGTCAAATGGAGGGATTTGCTACAGCCTTCAAATCTAGGGTGAGCACTGGCATCAAAATTAATTTAGGCCATAGAACTTTAGGGACATTTTTAATGGTAGTTTTATAAGCTATTTTCAGTTAGTTTAAATCATAATGATGATAACTTAATGTATAGGAAATTTAGTTCTACGACCAAAAATTTGAATATTTCAAGAGCTAATCTAGAAAATAAAAATTTGAAAAAAATTATTTAATAATCATGTAGTAGATTACTTGATGAAGCGATTGCTTCAATTTGAAGAACAACATAGTGGTTGGGCTCTATCAAAAATTATCTCGTTAACTGTAAGCATGAACAGTATAACTCTAATAAGTGCATCGTCCTTTATTTCTTTACCCCTAGAAATAAAAAATAAGAAATGTGTTATTAACGTGAAAAACAATGATGAAGCCTGTTTCGGGTGCACTTTATCATCGGCTCTCTTTCCCGCTACCCTACACAGTGGTCGTGCATTATCCTATCCCTATTATGACGAAATCCTAAATTTTGAAGGTATACAGTTTACGATGATTAAGCCAAACCCCTAAATTCTTAAAACAAAATCCTAATTTATCCATAAACGTGTATGCCCTTATTAGAAAAGATGCAGGTAAATATACTGCAATACCTGTCTATTTGTGTAAAGATAAGCAACAGCATGTTAATTTATTAATGATCCAGCAGAATCATAAATTTGAAAGCGAAATAGATGATGACATTTCGAGACTTGGAACAACTAAGGATGATGACGAAGTAGTGAAATTTCATTTCTGCTTATCAGGATTAGTAGGATCACAGTTAACGAAGAAGAAGTGTTATGACTCACGCTTCCTAAAAACATATATTTCCCAAGCTATCCCCGGTCACATTTCATCATTACCTAAAACTAAAGAACGCTACATATCATTCACCAAAGACATTTATTCCATTGTTGAATTTAGATTCGTACCGCTTCATGAACGAATCCCTAAACAAATTATCCTGTCTACCATTTAACAATTTCAAAATTTTACGCAGCACGCTGTCATTTGAATGATGAGCAGCTGCAATTATTAATCAAAAAGGGAGTGTATCCGTATGAGTATGTAGATACGTAGACTAAATTAGATGAAACTTGTTTTCCGGATAAAGATAAATTTTACAGCAAGTTGTAGTAATCACATATCACAGATAATGATTATGCGCATGCACAAAACGTTTGGTAAAAGTTTCAAATTCAAAATTTAGGTCAATATAGCGATGTTTATCTGACATGTGATGTACTTCTACTTGCTCACGTATTCACAAATTTCAAAAATAAGTACATAATAACACATAAGTTAGATCCGACCTTCTTTTACACCGCTCCTGGCAGAGTATGTTAAATTACACTAAAGTTAGACTGGAGCTGCTCACCGATGCATGTTATTGTTCGTGGAAACGAGCGGGATAACGCAATGTTGTACTAAGTACAGCAAGGCGAACAATAAATACATGGATGAATACGATCTCAGCAAACCATTCTCTTATATCCTTTACACAGGTTAATTTATATAGATGGGTTCAAAGTCAATGTTTGCCGCGAGATGATTTCAAGTGGCTTAGCGAGGGGCAATTAAATTTATTAACCTCCGAATCAATTTTGAATTTACAGGCTGTTGCATGCAAAGGATTAATCCTAGAGGTGGATCTATTATATCCGTATAATTTGCATGATCGTCATAAATACATTCCATTCAGAGTTGAACACGGTACTCCACCTGGGAGTAAAAATAGGAAACTGCTCGCAACGCTGCGTTCTAAGACTAAGTATGTCATTCATTATCGTAATTTAAAACAATGCCTTCAAGCAGGCCTTGTGCTTGAGAAAGTTCATCGCGCGACTAGCTTCAACCAATCACGTTGGCTCAAACAATGTATAAACTTGAATACAAGGTTGTGAGCAGAATCCGTTAACTCTTTCGAGAAAAACTAAACAACGAAAATTTCTTCAAAACCATGGAAAATGTTAGAAACCATCGAATTGTCAAACATGCCACCAGGTGGAGTGGTTGCTACCGAGCCAATTATTACTTGTCCCAGCCTAATTTCCACAGCAGAGAGATATTTGATGAGGAATTGATGGCTATCGAGTTATCCAAGGTGGGAATCTACTTTAATAAGCCAATATATGTGCGGATGGCTATTTTAGACATTTCTAAAACATTAATGAACGATTTCCACTATAATTTCATGCAACGTCAGTTTAATGATGATTGCATGTAATTATAATATATGGATACGATAGCCTGGTGTATGAGATAAAATGTGAGGATGCATACGATCTTATACGCAACAACATTTCGCGTTTCGACTGTTCTGATTATCCTGCAGGCAACCACTGTAACATTCCAAGCTACAATCGTAAAGTAATTGGCTTGATGATAGATGAAGTGAGTGGAAAAGTAATTAATGAATGGGTGGCTTTGACATCTAAAATGTACAGCTTTAGACTTAAGAATTATGAGGTAAAGAAGTTAAAAGGTGTTAGAGACTATGTTGTTAAAGATAAGATTGGTTTTAATGATTATTTAAAATGCCAATGAAGCGGGGATATTACAAGCATCTCTTAAAGCAGTATCATATCGAAAAGCCACCACGTTTATAGTATAGAACAGCGCAAAGTTGCTCTTAACAATCGCTATGACAAGAGGTAAATTGGTGCCTAATGGTATCGATACACTGCCTTGGGGACTTTAAAATATCCTCGCTACTATGGATTTAGGTTAAGAAATTAGCTATTATTATTATTACTATTGTTATTACATCGTATATTAAGGAATTATTTATTACTATTGTTAACTGTTATAATCATCATATGTTATGAATCCGATAAGTTTCCTATTTTGTACATTTACCACTTGTATTTAAATTTATAAGTATTGCCGCAAATGTTAATTCCTTCTGCGCAAGTTCTAGGAGCTTGGTTTTGGGGGAACGGGCGCGGAGGTAGCGCTGGCTTCGAGCTGTTCGTTTTTTTGGATTAACGTCGATATAGACGCGTTAATAAATCATCGCCGTCTTAGTTAATCTAAATTTGTTATTTTAGTGACTAAATTTCACGTTGATACTCATTTAAGTTAATAGTTATTGTAAGGTTATAATATTACCTTTTTAATCTATATGCAACGTGTGTGACCAGATTCCTTAACCAACATTACTGGGAGCTCCCAAGAAAAAGAAGTCTCGTGGAATAAGAGTAAGTCACACACCTTCAACCTTGTTCTTCATAATATTCATATTAATGTACATAAAACATAGGCAGTCCATTTTTTCTCTTAATCAATAAACCCCCTTTTTTCTATCTAAGCATAACATCATCATTATTATTTTTTTTTTGAGGAGGGGAAATCCTTTATGGACACCACCGGAAAGGAAACGGTGGTAGTGTGGGAGTCTCCTATATTTGTATTACTCACTAAAACCCCTCCTCGGTGCAACAGCTGCTGAGCCTATTAGCACCATCCACTAAACGTATACGACACAAGTATGTTATGTAATTTAATATTGTTATTGTTATTATTATTATTATTACTATTATTATTATTATTATTATTATTATTATTATTCTTATTATTATTATTATTATTCAAATGGAGAAAATAAAAATGGTAATCAAAAATATGAAAGCAAGCTACAAGGAACAAATTATTATTATTGCTTCTTTTTTTTTCGAAAATATGGAAAATATTGAAAATTATAAAACTAAACCTAAGTATAATGGGAAATAATGGTATGGAATCAATGTATGGAAGTAAAATAATAGAATATGGAAGGGATCGAAAGCATAGAAACTATGGAACTATCGAAAATGGTATTGGGTACAATGTTATATTATGATTGCATTTCGAAATAGAATTGCAACAGACTAATAATACAAAATGTATAAATTATTTAAGTAAAAAACAAATGTAAGTAAATATTAAACTGTAACTTTGGGTACCAATCGAAAAGTTTTATAACTTGGTTGGACCCCTATATTGTAACTTTGATAAATAAACACATTCCAACATTATTATTATATGAAATATGATAATGTAGAGATGTAAATAACTTACCTGTATAATAACGGAACCGACCGTCAAGTTAACATATAACTTGGTTGGACCAAAAATTATGTATAATTTTGAGAAAATAAACATTTCAAACATTTCAAACATTACGACTTTGGTGAAATTACAAAAAAGTTACCGTATTAAGAGCCTAATTTAATAGGAGAAAAACATTAGGTGTACTTTCCATGGCTTACTTGATATTAACAAAAAACTGAAATTGTCGATTTTGGTGTTTATTTAATTATCTAGCTAATAAGAGAAATTTGGTCTTAAGAGTAGTACATTATTAAGGCACTTCTTCAGGAGCAATCAAAATATGACGCTAGGATGTTTGTACATCTTCAAGTTTTCGTGAAAATAACATCAACTTTGTTTTTTCTTATGGATCGTGGCAGGCTTAGTATTACATTCTGATAGCACTTTTCTTCCTATTTTCAACAACGTGTCACACATGTGTCTTTAAGCCGTTTCATTTTATTAATATTGCGTTTTTTTGATTCTGAATAGTTAGCTTTGCAATTAATAGTAAGTAGACGGAAAATAAAATTTTTATCAATTTAAATCAGAAATAACTATTGTTAAGGAAGGTCAAACTTAAGCACAAAGATTTACAAAATATGTTGAAATAATTCACAATTTTGTTCCATATAGCCAAGATCAGAACAATTTGTGATATTTGCGGAGAATTTGTTCGAAGTTTGTCTATAACAACTCGCCTTCCTCTTTTCAATACGTATCACACATGTCTTTAAGACGGTTTGATTAAATTAACGCATTTCTTTGATTCTGAATAATTAGCTTCGCAATTAAAACTTCGTAGTTGGCTGTGACATTAGACATATCTAGATATGAATCTTCATTCATTCTATCCGTCGCGAGTGCTCTTGGTGTTCGTGCTGAAAGTTTTTAGTGGAAACTTTCAGTAGGAATGAAAAGTTTGACATAATATCATGTTACATTCTATCACAAAGAAATTCTATAGAAGCTGGCAGAGTGTACCTCAACAAATATTCAGAAAGAAGGCAGCCTTATGATATGGTTTTCAGAAGGCTTTGTGACACTTTAAAGCTCTACGGATGCTTCAAGAAACCTGTTCGAAAGCGCAAAAAAGTACATAATCCTCAAAATGAAAATATGGTTTTGTTGACAGTTGTTAGAAATCCATCAACATTAACTCGACAAATTGAAAATACTACAGGTGTATCAAGATCTACAGTTCATTCAATTCTACAGAAACACCGATGTCACCCATATGAATACTCAATTACTCAAGCCCTTCATCCAAAAGAAATGGAACGTAGGAGACCCTGTTTCGAATGGTTTACTCGGTAGCGTGAAATTAATGAGAATTTACACCATCAAATTTTATGAACGGATGAAGGTTATTTCTGTAATCATGATTTAATTTCACCGAAAAACACGCATTACTGGTAAACTCAAAATCCACATTTGAAAGGGGATCATAACATGAAATGCGTTTTAGGTTTAATGTATGGTGTGGACTTTTGAGAAATAGACTATTCGGTTCAATAGTTTATGAAGGCACTTTACCATCTGAAAGATGTCTTCACTTTTTACACTATCATGTTAAAGTTTTTTTAAATGGTATACCATTGGAATATCTGAACGGCCCAGTTGCTGGCGGGAAATATCTCCAGATATAAATTAGATTTTTTTCTTTGGGGTTATCTGAAAGAAAATGTTTATGTTCACACATTCAATAATTCCGAAGATATAAGGCGAGTTGTTATAGACACATTTTGAACCATTTCTACACAAATGTTACTTGTTCAGATTTCGACCGTTACAAGGTGTTACTTTTGTTTGGAACAAAATGGTGAATTATTTAAACATATTTTGCAAATTATATATATATATATATATATATATATATATATATATATATATATATATATATACATATATATATTTCTTGGAAACGTTTCGGAAACGTTCTTTGTTCCCTTTGTCAAGAATTTATTTTGACAATTACAGAATTTGAAATAAGGTAACTATTTTTAACATGTACAGAATATGACAAGGTGACTAATTTAAATTTAATCTGGATGAGTGTGTTTGACTTCGGGTAGCTGGTCTAGTACATGATGTAGAAGGTGTTGAAGTGGGGACGTCAGCAATAATTGCAGCATAGGTGTTTGAAGTTTCTGGAAGATTTGGAGTTGGTTGAAATCTCGAATCAACTTGTTTACTGACATTCTTCCAAATTTGTGGCATTCTAGAAGTGTCATCTCGTTTATTGAGGGCGTTCGGCCTTCTTTCTCTAAATGATGTGCAGCTAAAGACGATGATGGATTGTGTTATTTAATTGCTAGTTTGTGTTCATCGGTTCTCGCATTACCTTGTTTCATATTGTGTATTGTTTAAAAATAGTTTTCTGGTTTGTTATTGTTATTGTGAAAAGACCTTTGACTGATTATAAACAAACTAATGCTGGATGATCACTTATCACAGTAAAGTTTGTATCATACAAGCAGCATCTGAATACAGTAGGTGACGAGTGTACATTCCTTTGCGGATAATTTAATTTGTCGCTTATTCAACAATTCAGATGCTATTTGGGGTTTGGTCTGACTAGAAGTAGGTAATATAGATTTGGGCATAACATCGGATTTACGGCTTACTTTTAAAACTTACCAGGATACCCTTGTTGCAAGTTTGAGCGGTATTGTTACAAATTGTAAATATAAATCTACCGTAACAGCATTTTAGTTCGATACTTAATTTGTTTATGACATTTAATATCAAACATATATTGTACAATCGATTTAATCTGTAGGTTGCACAACATGCTGTTAATAATTTGTGAAGAGACTATTTGTCAAAGTTACTGGTTGTATATGTACATCGCCGTACGTCAAAGTTTGTCATATTGTGTGATGTAAGTCAAATTAATGCCAAAATTTCGTTCATGGTTTAATGTCCTATCAACTATGATTTCAAAATTGTTAGTCTTGTTGAATTACATAAAAAATACAATTTGTCCTCTTCCTCCTCCAAATAATGAGAGTTTCCCGTATTATGAATCAAAAAGTTTTATTATTAAGGTATTGTCAGTGTTGTTATCATTTGAAAATGACCCTTGTTTCTCTAACGGTGGCACAAAGGAAGACATAATTTGTTGTTTAGAGAAATTTTACCGTGTTGATGGTGATTTAAACGATCAAGTAACCACCGCACTCAAACTAGCAATATCGTTAGGATGTGTAAATAAAGAAAAAGACGGTAAATATAAAGCATTAGCAAATTGTGCTGAAGTTCAACTAGTGCCTTCATACTGCGTCAAAAGACAAAAAAGAATTAATAAAGTTAAGCGTATATTCAGAAGAGAAATTGGCGTTAAAGTTTCTGGTAAAGTATCAATATGTGGATCATCAAAAAGTAAAAGAAATACTTCTGCTTTTTGTTGTAAAGCTATACGCAAATTGAAAAGAAGAAAAAGGAAACAACAATACAAAGTAATGAGATAAATATTAATAATGAGAAATGATTGTTGCAATAAATTTCATTTTTCCTTAAACTTTAATTTATTTATAAGCTAAACAAGCGATCACAAATACAAAATAAAAAAAATCTGATACCCTACAAATAGGACACAACATGTATGAAAGCAGTTTAATTAAACGATTTTAATTATGGAGATTTTTTATTGTGAATACTTAAGTACTGAAATATATCAAAATATAGCACATATAACATTTTTTGCACTATAAAGGTTAAAAAATACAGATAAATGAATCAAACAAATCTTTAACTTGAAAATTCTCTAGCAACTGCAGGAGAAAGGTATTGTGGTTCTATAACTGCCGTTGGATCTTCAGTGTTACGAAGAATTGGTTTATGTAATACAAAGTAACTAACACCACAACGCTTAAACCACTAAAGATTTTCAAAGCGGTTGTGCCTCCAAAATATTTATATAAGATGCCACCAACAACACTACCAACTGCATAACCTAAGTATTACAATTTTTCTGCCTACCAAATGCCATCATCTATTCCTGCGGCAATTCCTTGCATGGTTGCTGACATACCTGCAGCTGAGATAGCGTTTGCGTATGCAACGATAACCGTATATATCATTGCGTATGAAGGGCCTTGCATTAAACCTTCTACTGGTATTACCCACCAAGGTGAAGGAATTACAGATATTAGGCCATACCTAATACCATAACTAATAAAACAACCGCTAAAAGTAATGGTATAATGATATAGACAAACCTTTGGATAATTTTACCTAAAACGTACTTATATATTAATCCGTCGATAAATATCCTTGACTATATATATATATATATATATATATATATATATATATATATATATATATATATATATATATATATATATATATATATATATATATATATATATATATACAGGGTGGGTCAGTTTTTTGTGGACAAACTTTAACAGGAGATAGAACACATGTTTCTAAAAGGAAAAGTTCCTATAAATATATGTCGTAGAAGGCTTCGCTTCCGAGATACAGGGTGTTGAATATAATTTTTTTTCTCAAATTTTCATTATAACTCATAAACGAATGCTTAGATTTTTTCATGTTGGTGGGATAATGTCTATTAATTAAGGGGCATAAAACAAGCGATAAGAATGTTCACAAACTTGCACAGTGGCGGAGTGGAGGGGGTGCTCAACCCCTTTCACAAACAGAACTTCTACGCCAATGTCTATTTTTTAAAAAAACTGTTATTTTCATTATCTACATACAGTTTAACAAAAATAATGTAGCTTGTTCTGTTTCGAAATTCCTGTGCGTTTCCGAGTTATTTTGATTTTTATTGTTTGATGTGGTACTAAGTTAAGTAATGTGCTTTATGTGAATAATTGAATATAAAGTTTTCAATAAAAAAGATATAATAAAACATTTAGAGCCATTTTAGTACCTAACGTGTGCGTGTGTGCGTGTGTGCGTGTGTGCGTGTGTGCGTGTCCGTGTGCGTGTGCGTGTGCGCATGCGTGTGTCGCGTTGTCGTTTCGTGTGCGTGTGAAGTGTGCACAGTATGTATGTATGTGCGTGTATGTACGTGTGCGTGTGCGTGTGCGTGTGCGTGCGTGTGTGTGCGTGTGCGTGTGCGTGTCGTGTGCGTGTGCGTGTGTTGCGTGTGTGTGCGTGTGCGTGTGCGTGTGCGTGTGCGTGTCGCGTGCGCGTGCGCGTGCGTGCGGTGCGTCGTGCGTGTGCGTGTGCGTGTGCGTGTGCGTGTGCGTGTGTGTGTGTGCGTGTGCGTGTGCGTGTGCGTGTGCGTGTGCGTGTGCGTGTGCGTGTGCGTGTGCGTGTGCGTGTGCGTGTGCGTGTGTCGTGTGCGTGTGCGTGTGCGTGTGCGTGTGCGTGTGCTGTGCGTGTGCGCGTGTGCGTGTGCGATGTGTGCGGTGTGTGCAGTTGTGCTGTGCGTGTGCGTATGTTGCGTGTGCGTGTATTGTGTGCGTGTTGTGCGTGTCGTGTCGTGTGCGTGTCATGTGCGTATATTTATGCATTATGTTAGCTTGATGCTTCGTGTAAAAGATATTCAATAGATAGTGACGTATATAGTAATTGCACTATAATTTGCTGACATTTTAATAGATATTTCAATAGAACTTATCAGAATAAAGATAGGCATCCACTTAGATGGTGCTGGCAACATTTTAAGTAGAATATTTCAATAGATCTTTTAATTAAATGGCCTATTATGGAGAGGACTCACAAATGTGCACAGTAATATTCTTAAATAGTTAATAATTTCGTATGATAAAATTATCTGAATCAAAGTTTGCGCTGCTACATAATTCCTATCTACGTTTTCATATTGCCGTAATTTTCAAAATCTTTAAATACAGTTAATAGTTTACCTGATAAATAAAATCATATTCTCCATTGTGCGTAACAAATATTACAGTTAAATTATATAACCTTCTAACAGTTTTAATATCTTGGTGCCTGAATTTTAGCAAAATCTTAAAATACAGAAAAGTTATAACAAAGTAATTCGTATTACCTGCCATTGTGGTAAAACATAAATATTAGTCTGTTGTTTCAGAATCTAAATTTCTTGAAATAGCTCTATGGTGCTAAATTATTGAACTTAGCAATACAGTTGTAAATTATAAAAAGAATAATTGTTGTCATCTAAAACATGCAAGTAGATGGTTCTTTATATAAAAATTATGTTCAGTACTGTGTTTAGTTACAAATACTTCCTTGGACAGGACTTGCAGAAGTAGTTTCTATTGTTCATGCAACTTTCTAATAGAATCTGTTTCGTGAAATAAAATAGGGTTGAAACAGGGTTGTTTTCCAAACGTAAAACGTTTAGCAAGGGTAGTGCGTTCTTGAAAACAAGTAAATAGTATTATCTAGCTAAGTAAATTGCATTTGCAGGGTCAAAATTTATTGATATCATATACAAGGTAAATGTCCTGCCCGATTGCTAGAATGAGTTAAGTTTCAGCGTGCATGTCTTCCAAAGCAGTGCGTTTATTTTGAAACATGAATCTGTTTCTCAGAATAAATTAGCTTTGTGTTTGAAACAGGATTGTTGTAACATGATTGGTAAGTTTCAGAATGCGGTAGTGTTCAGTAAAAAAGTCTAAATGGTGTCGTGTGTGTGGTGTAGCTATTTGGACGCGTGCGTGCGCGTGCAGGTGCAAATTGTGTGTAGTCGTATGTAGGTAGTGGTTCTGCGTTGCGGCTAAACGCGTGTAGCGTATCAAGCGTTGCTCGTGTGCGTAGTGCGTGTGTCAGTGTGTTGGATGCGTGTCGTTCTCGAGAAAATGTACTGTGTTGTGTTGAAAAAGTAGCGTTGCAGATTGAGTAAGATTAGAATGCAAGTTTTTAGTATAAAAGTCTTCATTGTGTGTGTGTGTGTGTGTGTGTGTTTGGGTGCGCGCGTGCGTGCGTGCGCGCGTGCGTGCGTGCGTGTGTATGTGTGTGTATGTGTGTGTGTGCGTGCGTGCGGGCGAGCGGCCGTGCGTGCGTGCGGGCGTGCGGGCGTGCGTGCGTGTGTGTGCGTGAGTGCGCTGTGTGCGTGTGTGCGTGTGTGCGTGTGTGCGTTTGTGTGCGTACGTGTGTGCGTGTGTGCGTGTGCGCATGCGCGTGTGCGTGTGCGCATTCGTGTGTTCGTGTGCTGTGTAGCGTTGTGTGCGTTGTGCGTGTGCGTTGCGTGCGTGTGCTGTGCTGTGCGTGTGCGTGCGCGTGTGCGTGTCTGTGCGTGTGCATGTTCTGTGCGTGTGCGTGTGCGTGTGCGTGTACGTGTCGTGTGCGTGTGCGTGTCGTGCGTGTGCGTGTGCGTGTGCGTGTGCGTTGCGTGTGCGTGTGCGTGTGCGTGTGCGTTGCGTGTGCGTGTGCTGTGCGTGTGCGTGTGCGTGTGCTGTGTGCGTGTGCGGGTGCGTGTCCGTGTGCGTGTGCGTGTTCGTGTGCGTGTACGTGTGCGTGTGGGTGTGCATGTGCAGGTGCGTGTGCGTGTGCGTGCGCGTGTGCGTGGGCGTGTGCGTGTGCGTGTGCGTGTACGTATGCGTGTGTGTGCTTGTGCCTGTACGTGTCCGTACTTGTGTGCGGTGCGGCTATATGCCTGTGCGTGTGTGTGTGTGTGGATGTATGTTTGTTGCCACGATAACTCCAGAACGAAAATACCTGTGTACTGAAGTCAAGCTTGGTTTCATTTCGCTTGCAGCTGATTTTGTGTGTATTCCAGCGGTGGAAGGGAGATGATTTATAAGCGGCGGGTTTTCTTTTTTCTTCTTATATTTCTGAAGCAGCTGCATATTTCAAATATATAAAGATACCTAGACATAGTTATCGACTAATTATGCAATCTTTTGATACGACTCGAAAATTAGCGCTAAAAAATGCCTAAGGTAGAATTTAAGTGTTTAAATGATTTCAATATCTGAATAACGATTCATTTTATAAAAAAATGTATAGACCTATTGTTTAAAGAAAATTTAATTTTACATACCCTTCTTTTATAAAGTTTCTTAATATAACACAAAGTCGGTCTAAAGATTAATTAAATATGAATCAAACAAGCTTTTGGTTTTGAATTTTTTTTATAACATGTTTTTTATGTTTATGTGACATGAAGTTTTAAACGTCATTCTGACAAGGATTATTGTTTTTGTTTCTAGAACGTTGCCTATTTTCGTAATGAACTTATTATAAAAGAGGTTATAATTATCCTAAAAAAAACTGTTATTAGAATTATTTCATTTCCTTTAATTTCCATTTTGTAGGTTGGAAGGTCGTGTGGTGTTCCAGATCAGATATTTTACGTTCCCGAGACGTAGTGTTTCGTTTTTTTTTCTGCTACCTCTATCGTTATCGGAAACCACACGTTCACCGTCCATATTATTTAATAGTTAATTAAACATGCAATGATAATTTGCAGAACGGCTACACAACCAACAAGTTTCTATTGTGTATTATATTACGACTAGGACCAAAGCGCTTTGTTTGTCAACGGCTTGTGGACATATCGCTATTGATAGTCCAAGTAGTTTTCAAAGCGTTAAATTCGTAAGACACAGTTACCGTTCCTATTAATGTAAAAACATGAAATAAATTGACGCTAACAACCAACAATTTATATAATAACTAGACCAAAGCGCGGTTTTAAAATTGGACAAAATGCTTTTGTCAAATTTCAACGTTAATATTAATCAAATTGTTTTATATGTTAGTCATTGATAAAGTAATAATAAACATAACTAAACTAAAACGAAAAATTTAATTAACTAGTCAGTATATTTAAATATTTATATGTGTAGTTATATATATATATATATATATATATATATATATATATATATATATATATATATATATATATTATATGTATATATATAATATATTATATATATATATATATATATATATATATATATATATATATATATTATATAGAACACACACACACACACACACACACACACACACACAGGTGTCCATGTAAGAATGAACATCATAGGGATCTGAGAAACGGTAGGAGATACGAGGTCAGTTAAAATGGAGAAAAGTTGCTCAATTTGGTACTTGATTAAATGCAATTTAAAAAATTTTAAAATTCTGAATGCTTTCGGAAATTTCCGTAAAAAACCGAATTTTATAAAATCGTTTTTATTTTTTATAGGGCTTTATTTTAAGAGATACCAAAAAACAAGAAGCTACAGTATTCTAACAGGCTATGATTGGTGTAACGTTCTAAAGCACTCAGTAACACTGGGAGGGGGTTAGGGATATTGTTAGGCTGCAAAGAAATGCTGGGTGTGCATTCCACAATTTGGTAGCCGTGTGAAGAAGTGTAGATTCCGCCCGTTTAGTTAGACAAGATGGAATTTTGAGTGCGTAATTAAGGTGTGAATGAGATTACCGGGTGTTTCTAGCGAGGGTATTAAGGAGTGTATTTCGGAGGCACAGATGCCATTTTAATAGCTATAGGACAAGTCAAAACTGAAACTATTCTTCTATGTTTAAGATACTGTAGGTCAAAAGTTAGAGACGGGTTATTTATAAGTCTTATAGCTCTTTTTTGGATGCGGTTTACTATATCAACGGCGTATTGGGGAGCGCTTACCCAAAGACGGGAATTGAATTTTATAGGAGGTCGAATTTCAGCCTGATACAGTAAAAGGAGTTCTAGCGATGTGAAGTACTGTTTAGGTCTGTATAGAAAGCCCAGTTTACGAGCAGCTGTTTTTCTGGCTAACAAAAGGTGGTCAGCCATGCAAGGTTCGATGATACGGGCATCCCTAATATATGGATAGGGTTTCAAAAGAGACTAAGCCATTCATATTTACAACAGGAAATAAACGATCTTACTTGGTGAACACAAGGCAACACTGGGTTTTGTCGGCGTTGAACGTAAGTAGATTATCCCTTCCCCATTCAATGACACGTTCTAAGTCTCTGTTGATTAAGGCTGCGGTATTCACTTTAACGTCCAGACTAAATTTATTGTTGTGAGGAAACTGAGAATAACTACAATGTAGAGTGCTGTCTGCAAAGCAATGGATAGGGCTAATTGTTGAGGAAATGAGATCATTTATGTATAGCGTGAAAAGTGTGTGAGCTATCACTGATCCTTAGGGTACGCCCGCGTTAATAGTAGTTTCTTTCGAAAATAAGCCAACTTCCACGATGAGGGAAACCTTCCCTATGGCATGTAGATCGAAAAGAGTTTGGACAATACAGGGTGATAACTGGAATACCATCAGGGACAGTCGCCTTGTTTGAGATAAGTTTAATGATAATCGATTCTAGGAGTTTAAATCGAAAGTGGATTGGTTTCGTAGCGTATGGGGTAGAGCTGAGCGGCTGCACAATTTTACCAGAATCATCGAGACATGAATTTGATGCAAACTAGTCCACAAAGAGGTTGCCTTTGTCAGCAGGATCACCTACTACAGACATACGTCATAGGGGAAAGGAAGCTGTACTCAAGTTGTTACTGATGGCTTTAGCTAATGACGAACATTTACGACTAGCCAAAGTTCATGAGGCTAATTCTTTGCATTTCCGTTGTTCAAACATATTTTTGGCCTTGGTGATGACGCTTTTGCTACTATTCCTTGCCGAAATATAGTCGGCATGATTTACGACAGATTTATTTGATTTCCATTCGGTATAGAGTTTATCCTTTTGCGACAATGCATAAGTGCAAGCTTTACTAAACCATGGTTGTGAACGGGAACGACCTACGGGGTTATGTTTTTTTGAAATGTATGACTCCATACCCATTAAGATAACTTCCGTTAATAAAGAGCAATGTTTGAAGAGGAGGACCGTTTAAAGCAATACCCACGATAGAGGAGGTTTGCAAAGAAATCTCGCAGTTCGCTCCAGTTAGCTGATTTAAAACACCACATGTCGAATAACAGTGGGATTTGGTACAGAAGAAATTATTTCGATTAGGCAGTCGTCTGATTGACCAAGTGGGAAAAGGACTTTTGTTTTACAGACAAGTGGGATTAATATAAAGAATAAGCCCAGAAGATGTGGAGTATGATTAGGATTGTCAGGGATTCTGATGGGTTTGGAAATTATTTGTGTGGGATCACAGGATACAGCAAATGCTCCTTCATTATGATTTGAAGATTGAAGCCAATAGGAGTTGCGGATATTAAAATCTCCCAGAATTCAGATATCGCAAGATGGAAACTGTGATAAAAGGTAGTTTATATTCAGACTAAGGGAATTAAAAAGACCTTGGAAGTTATCATTGAGAGATATGTAAACAACAGTAGAATTTCACAAATTGAGGCCCAGAATGTTTGAGCCAAATCGCGCCGAATTTGGTGTTTTCCAAAGTAGACATCCTCTTATAACTTACGTTGTCTTTGACATACGCACATACACCGCGTTTTAGGCGAAAGTTAGAGTAGATGTTCAATCTGGGAAATTGCAAATCAGGCGAGTCTGTGCTTCCTGGGGAGACTTGTGTTTGTGATAGAAACAGAATGTACGGTTGCACTTGTTCAAGCTGTAGGTGAACAGCATAAGATTCTACCTGATACCACGTATGTTGCAGTAATGTATTCAAATGTCGGTACAGTTGTATTATAAAGAGACGTCAAGGTCATACTATTTGCGTAAAACTGGCTGTGATTATTAGAACAGAAGGTTATCAAATATGAGGGGTTGCCAAAAATGAAAATCACTGGCGTTAAGTGTCAGATAAACGAAAGTATTTATTCAGTTATTTAAATTCAATAGTTTAATAAAAAATAACAAGAAAAAATAGACTATAAGACTATCACAAATAAAATTCAGTATTTGGTAAAAACAACGAATTCACGTGGAGCGGCTTCAGTGGATTTGTTTTACTGTTATTTACACCAGACGGTTTTACTCAAATAAGATGACAGTTACGTTTCTTTATAATACTTGTACCCTTTTTTTTAATATAACTGCCCTTTCGATGACCGAGTCCTGCCCTCCCGGGCATCTGAATGGTGCAGGATTTTACTCTCGGCAGATCTTGCTCCTCTTGGTCTGATTTTGGAGTTGACGATTTTTTGTCCCCCCCCCCAACATCCTTGGGACGGACCGTCGAATCGATGAGAAACTATGGGCGTCTCGCCCTACTCACCTGCGGTGTAGCGTCTGCTGTAGAATTCGTCATTTTAAGGGTTTGGCGTTAAAACACCACTCATGCTAGTGCGTGTTGACGAGTACATAAGGAATAAAGGAGATAGTGATCGGCAGCCCTTACCGACCTCAGAAAATCAGTGCACAATTTCAAGGAGCCCATGGTATTGCACCGGCGGCACGGGATATAAATGAAAATAAATATTTTGTTTCCCACGTTTCCTCTCTGCGATATCATCAGATTTATTTCTTATAAGGACCGAAAAAAAAGTACACCCTGTATGTTTTAATAATTACAGTACTGTATCACATATACTACTTTAAACTGTGTAACGTAAAAACTCGATTTTTCGTTGCCGTATTTATTTACTAAATTGGCAATTTTTATAATTTCTTACATGCAGAGTGTTTGTAAATAAGTGCGAAAGATTTTAGGGGGTAATTGTTGAAGTTATTTTGTGAAAAAAAGTTACTGTAAATGTAGGTCGAAATATTCTAATTGGCAATTTTTATAATTTCTTATGTACAGGGTGTTTGTAAATAAGTGCGAAAGATTTCAGGGGTAATTCTTGAAGTTATTTTAAAAAAAGTTACTGTAAATGTAGGTCGAAATATTCTTCGTTTTCGAAATACAGAGTGTTTAAATTTAAATGTTTTATTTATTTTTATTAATTATTGCAAAGGGTTTTAAAGATATACACTCGAAATTTTCAAAACGCTTTGGAGGCATTTTCTGGGGTCATCCGAATATTTCTACTTGCACCAGTGGCGTTCGTGCGAGAATACCACAACCTTCTTTAATAAAAAAGAATGGTGTGCCACTGACTTTTCCCCGTTTTGACATTTTTGAAGAAATCCGTCATCAATTCTCAATTAAATTGGATTTCTTGAATTATGCAGGACGCACCGTTTTTGAGCAAAAAAATAACATTTTTTATTGCAAATTGTGTGTTTTAATTTCTATTGATACATTATCTATGTTGCTGTCAATATTTTTAAAAAAAAGTACAACCATCTCGTCAAAGTTGTATCCAAAACGTAGGATACCTCATTACACAATATTGCTCGCCTTCACCAACGTCTACGCGAAAATGGTACATTTATGAAACGAGTACTACTGTGGGCGCCCTCGAGAAGTAGCATTGTGCAACTAGAATAAGCAGTTCTCGATATGGTTTCGGAGTCACCTGAAACAAGTGCTCGAAAAATTGCCAACATATTGAATGTAAGCAACTTCACTGTATTTAAAATTCTAAAAGAGCAGCAATTAGTGGACATATGAGGGGGTTCTAGACCCAAGATCAGTCTAGGGCTGATTCTGGCTCAGTTCAAGGTCACTCGCCCTCTGGCGGTGAGAAATTTAAGCTCAACATTTCAAAGCCAAGCTTTTGGCGGGAAATTTCAAGCTCTTCAAGATAAAAATGTCAAGGTCAAAATCTGAAATAGAATTTTAAGGTCATCACATTACAATTCTTAAATATCTAAAAATAATATTTTCAAGGTCAAATATTATTGACCTACAGGGATCATATTACAATTCTTAGAAATCTAAAAATAGAATCAGTCGTGGAAACAAGAAGAATAACAGGAATGCAGAAAAGCAGACCAAGTCAGATGGTAGTTACATTGACTAAATTGAGTCAGGTCAAAGAGTTGTCTAATCTAATAGTAGGTGAAGGTGAACATGTTGTGACAAGTACTCAAGTCAGGGACACATTTTTTTATAAGCCGCAGCAAGGTGTGTTGAGATCAGCCGTTTGCAACTTGTAATTATTAAACATGGAATTAGCAGTGTTAAACCAAAGCACCTATCGCAAACACATTAAAAATGTATGTGACTTCGAGATAAAGTAAAGTAAAGAGTATAAAGTGATAAATCTGGCTGTACTTAATACTAAGTATGGTGAACGTATAGTGATGGAAACAGCTGATTTTAAATGTGTATTACCTCAGCGGTTTTATGAGTATTTCAACGAAGAAACTCGAATTAATGAATTTAAAACGTTACTAAATTTGGGGGATGTGTTCATAAGTAGTTTGGATGCAGCCGGAAAAACATGAAACATAACATTTTGTTTTTAATAGTAGTGCTACAACCTCACCACCTTTAACTAGAATCACTTCTTAAACAGTATTTAGCCGTAGTGCATTGTGAAGAAGTAAAGTCGTTCTCTAATTATAATGCAAGCAGCAACTATATCATTTCTGGTACGATCAAAACTCAGAAGAGGTTCACCGCTATATATGGATAACCTACATAGTTGTAATGCCAATATGAATAGTAATTTAACATTGTGATGGTAATAGTAGTAGCAATAAAATAAAAATGAAGAGAAACGAGATGAAGGTTATTCTTATTGGCCATCATTTCAACATAAGGATGATTTATCGGAAGTGTATAAACAAGCAACTAATCAATATTTAATCGATTGTTTATTATAAACTATCGAACGATACTCATTATGCAAAACCTCAATCTTGCACCAGTAGCATATGGTGTGACAACTGTGATCAAAGCAATAATGTGGTGTTAGACATGAAGGAATGGAATGAACTTCTAGGATGGCATTAATTTGTAGAATTACAATTTTTTCGATGCTAAGAAATTGAAAACAAAATTGATTGGCCAAGTGTAAACGAAGAAGAAGATATAATCAATAATCAGCATAATGAATCTCTATTTAGCAATCTTGGTATTTCAATTGAATTGATTAAAGAATTTGACAGAATTTTGAAAACTGTTATATAGAAAACTACAACTTTCACATTCAATGCTCATAATGTAGGAGAACTATTCAACTTAAAGGATACAATAAACTATAGATTAGACTTTCTTGAATCTTACAATCTGGTGTGTTTCTATGAAAAGTTCATATAACAAGTTGTGGACTACCGTCGTTTACGCGAGGAAGAATTCCATGGTGATGACATTTATAAAGACATTGAAGGTGTTATAAATGCTAAATATAATATTAATTCACATAATACTGCACGCTTAATGGAAATATTGTATTATGGTCCTGCTTATCTAATGTATAGCATTTACTAAATAAAGAAACATTAATGATTTGTTTTTGTGATCTCGATTTAGGTATAAATACCCTGCCTTATCCTTCTACATAAACAATGTTAGGTAAGAAGCGAAAAAGTGCAGGTGGTTTAGTGAATACTCTAATCAATACATTTCCAGTTGAATTGCATTTAGCAGGTTACCAGTATTGTGGTCCTGGTACAAATTTAGAGAAACAACTCGCACGCGGTGACCCTGGTATTAATCAATCAGATGCTCAGTGCAAATTTCATGATATCAGTTATAGAAATTTAGAAAATATACAAAACAGATAAAATTTTAGATGAACAAGCTTGGGAACGCTTTAAATCATCAGACGCAATATTAGGTGAACGAACTGCAGCTTTAGCAGTCGATACCACCATGAAAGCAAAGAGAAAATAAGGAATGGGGTGTAAACGGCGATGCCATCAGAAGAAGAAGAAATCGTTATGCAAAGGTTGAAATTTATTGCATTTACGGAAAATAATAGTTAAATAAAATAAAAGTTAAACCTACGGAAATTTCACCGCCACAATAAAGTCAGCGCTTTCAATAGCAAAACATGTGGCAAAAGGTTTAGGAGGAAAAAACACTAAGGTTCCTAGAGTAATTCCCTTACCCAAACAAGGAGGGTTTTTACCATTTCTTATTCCGTTATTCGCAGGATTATCGGCAATCGGGGCTTTAGCTGGTGGCGCAGCGGGAATTGCTAAGGCAGTCAATGAAGCTAAAAATGCCAAAGAATTGCAAGAAGAGGCATCGCGCCATAATCGTAGGATGGAATCTATCGTTATAGACTCCGTGAATAAGAAAGGTGGTGCACTTTATCTAAAACCATACAAATCTGGTGCTGGTGCGTTATACTTTAAACCAAAAAACTGAATAGATTACCCGAAAGACCGTTAACAGACACTGATTTAAAGAAATACACCAAAAATGTAGCCTACTTTAGGGATATTTTTATGAGACGTAGCATGTCGAAATTACCATGGAAATATGAGTTAACTTAGATAATCGAAGCGGACCTTGCACGCATTGGGTTTGCTGCAGAAGCGATGTAAAAAGGTACCGTATTACGAAAGTTTCGGTAATCTTCGACCACCAATCGAAGTTATTAACTACTTTCGGAAATATAAAATATATTATAATTACAACCAAGGTCAAGAATTTATTATTGTTTGCGGGCGCCTGTGCCTACAATTTTTATATAAATAATCGATACAACCTCAAATTTTCTCAGTTATGTCAATAACATTCAGTTCAGAAGGTAACACAGCTACCTACTTCTATCCACCCATAGAACTAGATTTAGGGAAGAAATACGTTATCGCATTGGTTGGATTTTTTGGCTGTGACAACCTTAGAAACATGTATACAGGTAACGATAGATTTTATTTTTGAACAAACCTATCTCATTTGCAAATGAGTAATATTCCACACGGTGCATATGAGTTAGACGAAATTAGCGATTATATGAAATCTAAGATACCCACAGAAAAGTTTATCATTAGAGCAAACATCAATACACCTAAGTGTCAGATAAACAGTTTATTTGGGATCGATTTTACTAAAGAAATTAGCATTGGTCGTATGCTAGGGTTTGAGTCTAAAATATTAGAAGCAAATATTTTACATACGTCTGTGTTAGACATCCAAATACTTAAACACAGTAATCTACACGTAGAGTGCAACATTATAAAAGGATCTTATCGAAATGGGAAACCTGCAAAACTATTATACGAGATTGACGTTTTAGTTACACCGGGTTATCGTCTAGATAAAACTCCCAGCAATACTCAATATTTAGAAGTGAACACCGACATAGTAATATAATAATTAATATGACTAATCAAAAGGGTAACTTAATAGACTTTGGTGAAAGTGAACCATTCATAGTACGCCTAGAACTAAAAGAACAAGGGACTGAGAATTAACCCAGGACCAATTCCATCTTTCAAAAATTCATGTAAAAGGCATCATACCTACAATAAGTCGTGAATTAGTCATCAGCCTTCATTGCGGTTAACATCTGCAGAGAAATTCTTTTTAACGTCAGTTGGTTTAAAGGTTTTCACCTTAAACGTCTTTGAATACGTGCATTTTGATGATACTATAATTAAATCAGAAATTCACACTTATCTTCCGTATGGATCTTCTAAATATTGACCTGAAGAAATACGCATCTTGATTCAGAGCCAAGATCTGTTTACGGCTACCTACGATAGTTTTATGTATATAGAAGGCAAGCTTGAGCTCAAAAAAGAAGATGATAAAAATCATACAACTTGACCAATTATTTTCCCAACTTTCTTTTCGAAGAAATTCGTTATGAGTGAGGTGGTCAAAGAGTGGACGTTTGCAGAAAGAAAGCAAAGCACTAAGCCAATTGGGGTGATCACGACAGAAGAACCATTACAAGTAGAATTCGATGAGCAAAATAGAGCAAAATCATTTACAGGATGCATACCATTGAACCACATATTTAGAATAATGGAGGATTATCGTCAAGTAATCGTGAATATGCGTCAAGGGTTGGTTTTAATTCGATCTTGAATCGATACAAACTGCTACTATGGTGACGTTGATGCAGAAATAAACTTATTAATATCTAAAAATAATAATTCACTATCTTTTAAGGTTTACAGAAAGCCGACACACACTGATAGATACCTTCATAAATTATTATCCAACCTCCATCCAAGTCAAAAAATTGGTGTAATTAAATCTTTAGTAGATCGAGCAAAACGAATTTGTGACCCTGAATTTTTGAAAGATGAATATAAATATTTAACAAAATCCTTACAAAATAGCGGATATTTACTTACAGATATTAATAATGTTATTACACCTCCTAGGCGTAACCTTAAGGAAAAACCAGTTCTTAATGTTGGTACTGCTTTTCTTCCTTTTATAGCTAATGCTACAAATAGAATTGAAAAAATCCTAATTAAATATGGCATTAGGACTATTTTTAAACCTACAAGAAAAATTAAAGAACATTTAAGATCACCTAAAGATGTGTCAAACCCTGTATAAGTTATCTTGTTCATGTGGAAAAGTATACATCGGAACCACAAAACGTAGCTTTGATACAAGCCGTAAAGAACATATGAGATTTTGTAAATTAGGTCAACCAGAGAGGTCTGCTGTGGCTGACCATGCCCTGAATAATCTAAATCATGACATTCAATTTGACAATATGAAAATATTGTCAAGACAAGCTCATTATTATGTTCGTTTACAACGTGAAGCTATTGAAATATATAAACACCCTAATAATTTTAATATACAAGAAGAAAATCTCCGCTTAAATAGGTTTTGGCATCTTATAATTAAAAAAAAAGCATAATGATAAGTCTTAATTTTGATTTTAATTTTAACTTTTGGTATGTCTAAGTTTTTTGCTGTGTTTTTCCTAGACCTTGAAGCAAATGCTTTACCAATTATATGTTAAATTACCACAGCACTATAATTTAACATAAGTAGTTGAAATTAAGATTAAAATTAAAAATTACAAAAAACGTTCTGCATTGTGCTTTGCATTGTTAATAACACTTGCACTTATTGATAAAGATATCTCTTTGTTAGATTTAACTGGATTATTTTATTTGATGTGATGTTTAAAGTTGTGACTGCTTCTATCATTTTCAAATTGAAGTTTTTCACAACTTTATACTTACATCATAACTTGATTAAATTTTGTTAAATGTGTTTTTTGGCTGACATTGTTAGCTTTCGCCGTAGAGAGTGATTTTTCATCTTTAAGGCAGTTCAACAATATTTAATTTTTAATGACCCACTTATTCTTTACTGAAATTTTTAATTTTACAGTTGGCTTTATACGTTTGTCAAACTGTTATATTTATAGCAAGCTGATGTTTATGTTTTCATTTTTCAACTTTGACAAAATTGTTTACATCTTTAACAATTTTTAACAAATATTACTATTGACGAAGATAACTGTAAGTGTTATCGAAACGTTTAGGTTGTATAATTTAAAATACACCATTTAAAAAACCCAAAAAGATAAGTATTTTATTATGTGTGATAATGGTGAAAGTTTACAATTTCATATTAAATAAAATTCGATGGAAAGTATTATCACACTTAACACATAGTGATGCTGCGAAACTTAACTTGTTTCAAGGAATCAATAAAATTCCATGCAAATAGAAAAACTATGTTGGATAATTGTTGCATTCCAACAAGGTAAAATTTACACAGAGTCAAGAAGCGCTGGAAATTTTGATCACATCAACATCAGAAACCTTAAAGTACACCTGAATTCTCAGTATTATCCATATGAAGCAATGCATTTGAACTTCAGGGCTAACCAATACATACCTGCTTATCACAATTTTTTGAAATTCTGATGTGATTACTATAGTGAGGATGATAAGATGCGTTATTCAACTATTACGAATTCAAATCATGTCCAGTATTTGTAATGGACTGCTCTAAGATGAATCGGCCCCTCCAATTGTGACAAAACAAACACAATGATTAGTCTCCTTACTGAGAAAAATGGTTTCAAATTTAAACATGTGTACGTATACTCTAATTCATTGCATCAAAACTTTTACAGGAAATCTTACTTCCAATGAACGATATAGGTTACTTTGTCTTCACTGCTAATCATGATGTGATTGAGCCTAATTGTGTAAAATCAAACTCTATTTCTATGTTCGATGATATCGCTCGTAAATATTTTTCTATGGGTAGACATAATGATATTGACTGTTTCTATTTGAGTCAAACATACAGTAAAATTCCAAAGCAATTTATTCGTGATAATGTGAATCTAATTATATTATTTGAGCAAGATGGATTAAACCTAAAACATGTGTATGTGGATAATATTAGTCCCTCCATAAGCGTGAAAATTTCGGGACATGTGTTTAAAGTGCTGGGTAGATCCGTATTAACAGCTATCTGTTCAGGGTAAACCGGTACCTATTCAATGAAGCCGTATTGCTACAACGGATAATAAGGAGATGATATTAAAGCATTACAATTATTTAGGCTCATAAAATAATACAGCAGAAGTACAACAGTATTAAAACTGCTCGCATTGAAAATGAACTAAGACTGAATAGTACTTATAAGCCCCTTATAGAACCTCTAACTGAAATAGTAAATAAAATCGATCCAAATAAAAAATTTATACACCTAAAAAGGAGCCCATTGACGTTAAACCCAAAAAACTACCCCTGTTTAAGTTATTCGTAAAGTGATTGCGACTGGATGAAAGATCATGGATCAATAAAGACAACATTGTTTTTTTAACTAGACGTTTAACTTATAATTTGTGAAATAAATTACTTATACAGTCGTTGCAAGTTTTTTAACAAGGTACGTAGCTTTTATATGTAATGAAACACAAAAATAATTGTATTTTATTTTAAATATGAATAATACATTAATAAACAATGTTTTTCTAAAATGTCATTATCTTATACAGTAAACCTAAAATACCTACTTCTATAATCACTTAAATTACTTGATACTCATATTCCTGAATCTGGTCCACATATCCATTCCAAGCAGGAAGTTTTTTGTACTTGTCTCACATTTATCAATGTTTTCTAATATCCAGTAGTAAATTTTGTGGCACTCCTCGTTTTCCCGCGGTTGAAACGTATACAGTGCCGTTCTAAAGTCTCCCCCCCAACCTATTACGTGAACCATAAAACTAAAATTAATAACATTTTGGGAAACCGAACTAGCGCACAATACAACGCATTCAGCGACGTAATCATTAAAAATGGCGGATAAAATAATTTTAAATTGTATCATATGGCAAGTATATTTGAAAGCTCGTTCCAAGTCCCAACGATATCAACAACATTAAAATGTTACTATTGATTCATGGGTTTCTACCCAAAAACGCCAATTAATATCTTGAGGTTTTTGGGTTAAAACTCATAAATCAGCTGTAATATTTTAATGTTGTTAAAAAGGACTTGAAACGAGCTTTCAAATGAGGTATTACTTGCCATATGACCCCATTTAAAATTTTTTTTGTCAGATAATGTAAGAGCTTGTGTTTTTTCGTACAAACTTTCATTTTGAACGAAAACTGTGTTGCTTGGTAATTGACGAGAGAGTTTTGTTATTTGCTCGAGTCGTATCACCTAAAACCAACAAAGTTTGAGTTTTGTCAAAATGAAAGTTTTCCACGGGAATAAACACAAGCTCAAATGGCATTTGGTAAGACTATTTAATTAAAAATAATAAACCATACTTTAAGTGTTACTGTTAGAATTTAACTATCGTTACCATGGAAAAGTCAACATGTAGTTTATCCACTTGCAAACATGCCTACTAACAGTTTATCCGATGTGAAAGTGATAAAACGTATACTAGAATGCATTGTTTTTGACAGATGAATTAAATTGTCTAAGTTAATTTTTTTATCAAATAATGTTTAATAATAACTTCATTTACACACTTTGAGTTTATAGCACACAGTTAAAACACTCATCAGGAATAACAATATTTTGTAATATATTCAGTTCAAATAAATAGCTTTCAGGGGAGGATTTTGCCATCAAAGAACGCTTCAGGTACTTTCTGTAGATTGATCGCTACTGTGCGATAGTTCTTCCTGCAATTTGTTTTCAAGACTATTCGTAATGTTAAAATTATTTTCTGAAACAGAAGAGGAATTAATAAAATGCTGTGTAAAGTTATACCCCCAAGGTCTAGTATCAGTGAAATTAAAGTTTACTAATTATATATCACCGTAAGGATTAAGTATTACTTCATTCTGTTTGATTGTAAACACATCATGTTTACTTGACCTAATCAGATGTTGATATCGCTTGATTACGCTACCATCAAACAAAAAATGTTTGGTTTCGAACTTAAGCAAATTTTCATTTACCTCTAAAACAAATTTTATTTTGAAATATGCAATAGCTTAATGTTACACGGATGTGCGTATAAATTCATTTCTTGTTTTCAACAATGGAATAATACATCTTGTTAAATTAACAATATCACTACTACTTGATATAACTTTACTCATAGTTACCTTCAAAGCAAAAATATGAAGCACGCACTGCCGATTACGCAGTAATGGACTATTAGCAAATATTTTCTTTATCATAACTGATATGTAAAAATTAATAACTTAAATAACTATAGAAGTACTTTAGGCTTACAATTAAAGCTCTCGTCACAGTTGCTCTTTATCTGCTTATATAGTCATGTAAAACCCGAATTTAAGGTCAAATATTACAAACTGGTTACAACTTGTATTTGACTTATAAAAAAAAATTATAGATATAAATAGATCAAAGCTATAAAGTAATACATAAATTGTCAAGGTTATTAAGTACGCTTTGCACGAGACAGATATCTATCGTAAACGCTTAGAGGTACTTTTTAATTTTGATGTTTTTGAATGACCTCACAAGCTATATTTTTGGTTTATACATATACAACGTTTGGTGTCATACTTCACTTTTATGAACTTTGCAGTTATTTGTTAGGGTGATTGACATTTACACCTGTTACTTATTATTGCGATATTCTTTCACACGCTTTGTTTATGACCTTAAGATTACGTTACAATAGTATTCACAAGAACTTTAGTTGATTATGCCATACGGACGCATACATTTGACTTTGCTTATTGTCTTTACTGACGTTTACCAAGAATATCTATTAACACCTGCTCTTAATCTTGTTGACATCATATGAAATACTTTTTCATGTTTAGATTTATTACATATAGATTATGTTCCATTCATTAGAGTTCATAACCTTTGCTTGCACAGGTGTTTCATTCTTGTTGGAATTTTTTGTTGAGTCATTTCATCGTACCAACCACTTCTACTTGTTAGCAATTTTGTTAACGTTAACAGATTTACATGTATATTATATTAACATTTTCTTTCAACATTCAGTCAGTTCATACATACATACTAATATAAAATAGCATCAACGATCAAAACTGTCCCTCCACAAGAAAATAAACATACTACAATATGTTTTACTGCGGGGTGCCATTTTGTTACCCCCGATAGGAAGATAAGAACAATGAAGGTCGAAGGATAATAGGCAGGTGGCTTATTGGGCGGGGTAGAAAAAAAAAGGGTTTGTGGCCAGCTAAACAGTCGGTAAGGATCGTGGGTGACTGATATTTAAAGAAAGACAAAAATAAAGGCAAAGCTTAATTATATGTTTTTTTTGAACACACGAACCTTCGAAACGACTTCACACTACTTCAGCTTCATAAGTAATTTAGGACCCGTAAGCGTACACAGAAGGAAAGATAAAGTGACAAGAAAGGTTTAATTGTATAACCAAAACTTAAATGGATGAAGACGATAAATATATATATTAAATTCAACTTATAACAAACGGAAATTTAATTTTAATCTGGTATGTTTTCTATTAGCAAAAATCTGAGGGAGATCAGATATCTTATAGATTAGTACAAAAATATATCTATATACAAAAGAAATTATCGTAACAAAATCCAAATAACACAAGGAATTATATTAACGGCGCGAACAATCGACGCAGTGGCTAACATAATGATCCACAAAATTTTATTATCTACTTATAATACAAAAAACCAGTACTCGGATAGGCCTCGCAAACTTGAATACACATACTTAATATTTCAACAAAAAATAAATTGTTCTAGCCTCACATACAGATAGAAGAACACATAAATCATGAGTGTTATTAAAACCAAATTATGAATGTACTTCTACGCGAAAAAGGGGGGGGAAATGAATTACCATAATGAAACAAAACTAAAGGGGTTCAAAACATCCCAAAATAATGATTCTTAATTAAGACTATTATACCTAACTAACTGCTTCGTGATAATAAAGCGTCGTCCACGATAAGCATGTTGAACATGGATAGGTGTAAACTGTACTTTATACAGAAGAAAGCTATACGTTACATCAATTAATATAATGCATGAGTCAAGCAACGGTAGAGTGTGCAATGTAACATAAAAGTAGGTATGTATTTACACAACAGAAAAAAAGAAACGGAGCAAAGTGACACATAAAAATAACTAACTTGGGTAGGTAAGTAGGTACACAATAATTGACTGTTATAATATTTGATACACACAACAAATTTCTTTTAGGTTAACAAAGCATGTAGAACAAAGATGGACGGTGAATCATCAACACATAAAATCACAATATCCAGAACTGTAGGTGGATGGACAACGGACAAAACACAACACAGATCTGACCTTAGGCAAATACTGTTACTCCCGTAGTTGAACTGCTTATAGTCGGTGGACTTCCAGAGAATAGTGTACCATCAGTATATCGTGGTACTATAATAATACATCAACAGTGGCATGATAGTTACACTACCGGCTACAATAAATTAATTTAGTGATGGATATCCAGAATTAAGCTGGTAACATACCTCTACGGTGTAGTGCGAGCCTTTGGAGAAGGTATCGACACAATTGAAGCTTATCCACGAGTGGTAAATAATAGGGTAATAGTAAGGTAGTAATAATGCTAAAATAAAGTAGATAGATAAATTTACAGTGTGGTTAGGCTTCCGATGAATATTTACCCCTACGGTGGAATGTGCACCCGATAAAGAACTTGGAATTGTGTGGTTTCTTTTTTCTTATTTTTAATCCTCGAATCGAGAAAATAATTAAGGTAAGACCAGAACCACAATAACGGCTTAATTATTTTAATTTCTAAAGGCCACTAATCTTTCAGATCCCCTTTTTGATAGGGCGATTTTTAATTAAAGAAATCGAGTAAAGAAAATGGCATCCACACAATTCAACCTTCTAATCTCAATGTCAAAAATTGTTAGCGGAAGACGTTGAGGGGAGAATTTTTCACCGGAAGTGCATTATGGAATTGTCAGTAACAATAATAAAAATTAAAAATTACCCAAGAATTTGTTTATTTACTACATTTGTCAATTTTTGATGAATAGGCAACCCACAGTACACACATGTACCGGCAGCTAATACCTAACTACAGAAAATTTGCAAGAATTGACAATTAAACGTAACAATGTGTAAAACGCAATCACAAAAGGACGTCGGCCCGTGCTGTGTCTCTTTTCATTTCTTAGCACGTACGTCCTTTAACATTTATTCGTAATTTTCTACACTTACACATACATTATTTATCTTCAATTCATATTGTCAAGCGTACGCATGGATTTATGCAAAACTAAATTACACAATTGCATATCATTCTATAACATTTATTTTATTTCAACTCATACATAACTCTATGAACAATGCATTTCAAAATTGCAAGATTTCTTTCTTTGAAACATTAAAAACTTGATTCATTATTACATATAAATACAAAACATGTTAAAATGCTTATTTATTTTTGAAAGCGCCTTTTGGTAAATTTGCATTTCACTTTTTAGTTGAATATTTTTCTTCTAGACACATTAATTGCTAAGTACATATCAAAATTAGCAATTTATATTACCACTTAATTTTTACTAAATTTGTATTTCACCTTTTCTGTATATTTTTTTCTTCTTATATACACTTTCTATCTACACTAAAAATTGAAAATTACACATGCTTTATTATATTGTCTTTGATGCCTTGCTAACCCGAAGCTCCTTCATTTTCCTATTCATTTCTAACAACTCTAAATCTGGTTTTAATTCTTTAATTTTCTTTATTAATTCATCCAGCCTCTCCTTACTCTGCATTTTTCTTTACTTTCTCTTCGTATCGTGCGTAGTATTTTTGTCATTTCTGCTAATAAAAAGTTACCATTTATTGAACCAGACGCACCTAAGGAAGCCTTTTATTATAGATCTGCATCCTTGAAACCACTTACCTTAAAAAAACTTCTTATTTCCATGAACTGATTCATTCTATTTTTAGAATGTAATATAATAACCCCGCAGGTCAATAATTTTTGACTATGAAAATTCTATTGTTAGTTTTCTAAGATGATGTGACGACCTTGAAAATTCTATTTTTAGTTTTGTCAGAATCGTAATGTGATGACCTTGAAAATATAGACTTAAATTTCTCGTTAAAAATTTGACCTTGAAATTTGGACCTTGAACAATTTCTAGAACCGTCTTGGGTCTAGAATCCCCTTTATATGTCTACTGCAATTGTATCCGTTTCATATTGAACATATACAGGCGCTACTACCTCGAGACCTCTTACGGCGTCTGGTTTTTGCCAATGGATTCTCAATGTAACCGCTCAAAATCCTAATTTTTTAAATGGCGTTTTGTTTACTGACGCGACAAGTTTTTCTCGAGATTCTATATGAAATTTTCATAACAATCACTTATGGGCTGATGAAAATCCACATGAAATCTTTCAAGCTCATTTTCAACATCAATTTTTAGTAAACCTGTGGCTTGGAGTACTTGATGATCATTTAATTGGTCCATATTTCCTCCCATTACGATTAAATGGCGAGTCTTATCATCACTTCCTACAGGAACCTACACTTCTTGAAGAAACTCCTCTTCACCTCAGACCGAATTTATGGTTTATGCACTATGGTGCCCCAGCCCATTTTAGCATTAATGTACGTTGTCACTTAGATACAGTATATCCAAATCGTTGGATAGGTAGGGGAGGTATGCAACATTGGCCAGCTCGCTATCCTGAATTAAATCCCTTAGGTTTCTGCTTTGGGGTTTTCTCAGGTTATTAGTTTACTTCAATTTCGTCGAAAATGTTGAATCCCTTAGTAATCGAATTACAGCCGGGTGTGAGTCAATAAGAAATACAGTAGGAATATTTCAGCGAATACGACAGACAATGAGGCGCAGAGTTGACTTTTGTATTATTGTTGCTTTGTTTTATTGTTTTGGTTTAATGTTACTGTATTAAATAATAAAAATTTTTAGAAATATTCACAGCAACCTACCCAAAGCGTTTTGCAGATTTCGAGTCTTTATCTCTAAAACTCTTTAAAGTAATTTAAAAAAAATTAAAATGTAAACACTCTGTATCTCGGAAGCGAAGCATATTTCGACCTATGTTTATAGCAAATTTTTTCACAAAATAACTTCGACAACCACCCCTAAAATTTATCGTATTTATTTATAAACACTTCAAACAGCTCTTTCAGAATTTTGAATAGTGAAGTTGCTTACATTCAATATGTTGGCAATTTTGCGAGTGCTTGTATTCCGAAACTATATCGAGAACTGTTTCTTCTAGTTGCCCAGTTCGTACTTCTCGTGGGCGCCCACAATTAGCAGTTCGTTTCATAAATGTACTATTCCGCGTAAACGTTGGTGAAGGCGAACAATATTGTGTGATAAGGTATCTTACGTTCTGGATACAACTCAGCACACAATCGTCAAGCTTGCAGACCATTTCCATTACTTCGACCATAGGCAAAATGCATATCTGCCATTTCCGTATTTGTAAAATTTTCCAACTTTTTAAGACACGAAAATTATTCACTTATAGGCATTAATTTTGTAGCAAATTAATAATGAAAAAATGCTACTTTGACATTTTGACGAGATGGTTGTGTTTTATTTAAAAATATTGACACCAACCTACCAGATAATGTAGAAATTAAAAATACATAACTTGCAATAAAAAATGTATATTTTTTTGCTCAAAAACGGTGCGTCCTGCAAAAAATTTAAGAGACCAGTTTAATTCAGAATTGGTGGCGAATTTCTACAAATATATCAAAACGGGAAAAGTCATTGGCACACCATTCTTTTTTATTAAAAAAATTGTGGCATTCTTGCATGAACGCCACTGGTGCCAGTAGAAATATTCGGATCACCCCAAAAAATGCACATTTATCCCCCAAGAGTTTTGCAAATTTCGAGTGTATATCTTTAAAACTCTTTGAAATCATTAATAAAATAAATAAAAAATTAAAATTCAAACACTCTGTATCTCGGAACAAAGCGTATTTCGACTTACATTCATAGGAACTTTTTTTCACAAAATAAGTTCAGCAATGACCCCTAAAATCTTGTATAAGACATTTGAAAACTAACATACATTTATTGTGTCACCTATACAGTGAAAATTAAAGAGGCTCTATTATTACACTAAATACTTTTTTATTCAGGTTCATTTCGTATGTCTTCATTCTCAAAGCGTGTTTTATAAAATGAATAGATCAACCCATGTTACTCGAAACTATTTGGAAACACGTTAAAAATATAAGGTGTTACATACCTCATTTTTCTTCAATTAGAACAAAAACTGAACACCAATAATGGCCAAATTTAGTTTCTTTCTCATTAACATCACTTATTTATTAATATTGCAGAATTGTCCAGGTAGGCGCTGGAAAAACAATTTAAACCAATAGACATACACAATATCTCAATTAAAATATTTGTTGACATTTCGTTTTTTTAACTCTTGTAGTAGTATTTTCTGGTATTTGTTATTTCTTGTTTAATATTAGTAATTTTGAATATTAAGTGTTGTTTATAATTTAGTTTTTTCGTAGTTTATTATAATATAGTTCCTTTTTAAATACTTTCATAATGAAACGATGTTCTTTTTCAAACGAGGAAAAACTGGACATGTGTTATTTGTCAAAGAAATTGTATTGCTGCTGCAAACATGTATGAAAATAAGTATTCTGAACGAAACCAGCCTGGCCATTCTATATTCAGAACACTTTCATAATCTCAAGGAATACGGTGCATTAAAAAATCTATAACAACCAGAAACAAGACATTAAATGAGGAAAAGCAACTAGTTGTACTCCAGTCAGTTCTTCAAAATCCTACTATATCAACACGAAAAATCGAAAGAAATACAGGAGTAGCAAGATCAACTGCTCATTTTGCAAAACAAAACGAAGTACAAGCTATTTAAATTTCGAGTTTGTCAAGGTCTTAGACCAGGGGATGATAACCGACGTCTGACATTTTGTGAATGTATACTAAGCAATGTCAAGAAAATAATAAATTTCCATTCAAGGTATTATGGTCGGATACAAGCAAGATGACGAATAATGGAATTTTGATTGCCGTAATATCCATTACTGCTCGCAATAAAACCCGAGACAAAAAAAAATTCAGATATCTACATCAATTTTAATTTAATATTTGGCTAAGCATTTTGGGTAAACACCTATTAGGACCATTTATTTATCATCGCCAGCTAATATCCGATTGTTATTTAAATGTGCTACAAAATGATTTAGAAGACAAACTAGACAGCTTTCCTACAGAAAGCATTAGAATTTGTTGGTTTCAACAAGATGCAGCGCCGGCCCATACTGCTAGGGAAGTGTGACAATACTGGAGTGAACAATTTCCGGGTAGGTGCATTGCGACCTACGGTGATGTATTGTGGAGTCCACGATCTCTAGACTTAACCCCTCTGGACCTTTTTATGTGAGGATATTAAAAAAATTATGTCTATGAGCGTAATTTTGAAAGTGAAGAGATTTAGTGAATGAAGCTGTTAATAGCAAAATCCCTGGTATGCTTGTGAACGTAATGAACTCAACAGTTAGACGAGCTTATTTGTGTGTGGAGAATAGTGGGCAAATATTTGAATACATATTACTAATGTTTTTTTTTGTTTGTAATTTAATTTTAGAGTGTCGTTGTTCCAAAAGACTTTTTTGTAAGACGAGACTTGAATGAAACAGGTGAACACAGGGAGGACTGAGAGCAAATGACGAGTGGCTGGTTGAATGGTTGGTTAAGTCGGTTAGTCTTTGCTCTTTTTTTATTATGAGCGCTAATGCTTTTTAATACTGTTTTATGGCCTACTATGACACAATTATTAAATTTTCATAAAAACTGATTTTTTGGCAATTATTAATTATTTAAATATTATGTGCTGTAATATTTGAAAGTGTTACAAGGGGATATTTCGAAAAACGTTTGACTATTAAGAATGGAATTTTAGGATATTATCATATTACAAGGGGGGCGTATTTTGACGTCTTAATTAAAATTTAGTAAGAGGTGGGGGTGATATTAACATTTCAAATGGAATGATCTAATTTCTTTGGCAAAAATTGATACCGTGAAATCAGTTATGTATTACTACAAAAAACCATCAAATTTATTCCATTAGTTTTTATAATAACAACAAATTAAGTTATGTTAGTTTCAAGCTTGAAATAAATAGTTGCCATGGAAACGACAACACGTGTTATCATTTGTTGCATAGGGTGAAGGGGGCAAATCCCTGACAATCACATCTGCGCGTCGTTTAGAATAGCGGACAATAGGTTACGTGCCATGAAAGAGTAAATAAAAAAGTTAGATCCAAAGCGTTGAAAACTGATGGAAGGTTGACGTGTGAACTGGTAAGGTTCTGCACTCCACGTTTTAACACTCAGGTAAGAATTAATAGTTTCACTAGAAAGAGGGCTAATTTTTATGTACCTAACCTCATAAAACTATAATGGTTCCACGAGTACGTAGATGTTGTAACAATAAAACTCAATTATGTGCAGCTGGGCAGGTCCGTATAATTGGTGTGGGGCAGGTTCGGATACTGTCCGAATTTGCCCCACATTACGTCCGAAACTGCACCATATTGCCCATTGTCACTTATAGTTATAATCGTCGCCATCTCGTATTACTATTCGTCACAAATTTATGAATAAATGACAGATTCGACAACATATCGTTCGAAATATGATCTGCATTTTTGTGACAAGGATGAAGTATGAAATGACTGACGTTTGTTGCATTATTTGTTAAAGACATGTAGTAATACGAGATGACGATAGCTTTACCTAAAAACTTACCTACATTCTTTTTTAGCAGAATGGTGCGAACATACAAAAAGGAACGTCCTATCGGACCAGAAATTCCGAGTAATGTCTTGAAAAATGCAGTACGAAATGTTATCAGCAGGACTGTCTTGAAGAGCTGCTGCTACTACATTTAATATACCGAAATCTACTCTATTCGATAGTGTCGTCAGAACTAAAAAGAGTCAGAACGACAACGCTAATGATTGAGGAAATGAGGTAGATGCTGCACCAGAGGAGATCAGGGTAGGAAAATACGCCACACGACAAGTTTTTTCTCAAAATGAAGAAGTCGAGTTGGAGTTGTATTTCAAAAAGTGTTCAAAAATATGTAACGGTTTGTCATACAAACTCTGCAGTGAGTTGGCTTTTGAATGCGCTACTAAGATGGGTAAGAAATTTCCAAATAATTGGGAGATTAACAAAAAAAGAAGGGATTGACTGGATTCAATCTTTCATGAAACGTCATCCAACCGTATCTAACCGTAAACCCGAAAATACAAGCATAGCAAGAGCTTCAGCTTTTAACAGAGCTAATGTAGAAGAATTCTTCAATAATTATACGGAAGTGCAGACTAAATATAATTTTTCACTTAACCGTATATGGAATATAGATGAAACGGGTGTTACAACCGTTCTCCAAGCACCCAGAGCTATAGCAGAAACAGGTTCCAAAGTAGTAGGACAGTGTGTATCTGCCAAACGGGGATCTCTAGTCACAATGTGCGAAATAATTGCAGCTGTAGGTGGTTCAATTCCACCTCTTTACATCTTTTTAACTCATTAATATATACAGATGATGATTTCTGCGCCTCGTTCGCTACAGGTCGCCCTCTCACGGAAAACGGCGATAATGTGTCTTCTACAAACATTATTATTAATACAAGCATTGTTGATAAGACCAATTTTGATAAAGCTCATCTCAAAGCCTCGGTGTAGAATCAATGGTGAGAGATATTTTGAATGAAATTGTAGATGAAGCTATCAAACCCAAGATCAAAACACTATTTTAACTATTCAATCAACCTATGTAAACGCATTACAGGGATTACAAGGATTGCCCTACAAAAACCAACAGAAAATCTAGAGTAGGGAAATCAAGAGTCTATACCAGCACACCTGAAAAGGACAGAATTGACGAATTGGAAAGAATAAGACAGTCAAAGTTGGAAAAAACTAATACCAAGAGAAAATTTATGACAAAATCAAAGAAAAAATACAAGAAGACTAATGTGGTTCTGGATAACATTTCATCTTCAGATTCTGGCGTAGCGCTAAATATCACAGGCGCAGGCGCTAGGTTTAAAAACAATTTGTCCGATTCTGACATCGATTTAGATTTTGAAGTTGATGATGGCCAGATTATGGAACTTTTAGATGATGAAAAAATCCTAACTGATGAATGTGTATTAGTGAAGTTTGTAACAAAAAAACGAACTGTACATTATGTTGAAAAAGTATTTGAATTATTAGAAAACTGAAGAATTTCAAGTAACGTTTTTAAAGAAGTGTAAGCAAGGATGTCTATTTCAAAGTTGCCCGACCCTTCGACAACACCAAGAACATCGAGATTGGCTTCCTATCTTTAATTTAACATTAGTTTTTTTTTTGGTTACGATGTTCAGTAATATTATAAAAACTAATTTTGTATTACTTCCTGCTTAATGAGTTTTCTAAAAAAGGCAATTTCTAAAAAATTAAACTTGTCCGAAAGTGCCCCATCATGGGACAGTTCCGGACAATTTCATAATTTTGCAAAAAAAATTTCTCAAAATCATTTACTTTTTTTATTTAGATTTGACAGGAAAACATTAAGTAAACATAGCTATACTTACTATAACTTTTGCCAATTTTTATGTCAAAAAACAATGGATATATGGCCCTACCTTCATTTAAAATGCCATATTAGCTTCTACCGCGTTCCATTTTAATTATTGTAAAAACCATTCAAACAAATTTGATGATTTTTTGTAGCAATACATAACTGACTCCACGGTGTCAATTTTTCTCAAAAAATTATGTCATTCCATTTGAAATTGAGGGGGTGACCTCCTCTGTAATGGTGACGGAAATAGTGAGATAAATACGGTGCGATCATTATTATTTGACCGTGCCGCTTCTAGAACAGTACTACTGTTCCGCATCCTTAAAATGAAAATTGTGCTATGCCCATTGGCGTAAATGCAGATATTAAAATAAACACTACCATAAATGACAAAAACTTTCGTGAATGACGAATTGCCTATTATACAGGAGCACAAAAAGTTGAAAAATTATAATTTACGTTTATTTTGAATTAACACCTAATTTTTTAATTTAGCTTTATTTAATTATATTTACGTACATAATATGGTAGGTATATATTTATTATTACAGTTAAAAATAGAAAAATAAAATCAAACTTGGCAAATATCTACTCTTCATTTCATACTTTCAAATTCATTTATTAATTGAGCTTCTGTAATATTTTGAATTGCGTCAGTTATTGCATTTTTTAATTCATCAACTGTATGAAGGCGTGTCTTGTAGATTTTATTTTTTAAATGTCCAAATAAATCCAAAACAAACTTGTCTTGTTCGACAGTAAAACGCATTACAACCTAAACAAATTCTTTACGAAAAAGGCATAAAATACACGAATCAACTTGCCTTGAGAGGTCTTGGTTAATTTATTAATGAGTTTTGAAAAAAACTATTTTATTGTAATACAAATGTAGATAAATGAATAATAGAAAAAGCAACAATCTATGTACGTTTGTGAAATGTCAATCGAAGTTGAAATAAATATTTGTGCCTAACTTCACCAGAAACTTGGAATAAACCTTTGATGAAAATTCTGCAGAGCTGTTTTCTTTCTGTCAATCATTGTTGATATCCTGGTACCAATATGGAAACAATACTTACTCGTTCTGGCCGTATATTGAAATTTGATTATATAATGGGAACGAACCTAAGAGTTCGCATCTAGGTTGCACACTATGGTACAATAACACTCCTGGAGAGATGAATACACTGAAACATGTGCATATTTTATACCAAAATGCAATCAGGTTGAAATGATTGGTTACATACATACTTAGATTTATTTAATCATGAAATGTCTGTGGTTTATATTGTATCATGTAAATGAGTTTTAAACTTAATGATTTGTCAATGAATAATTTGGCAGATGTATTGTCCCATTATTTAATCGTAATTTAGTGATATGTTAATTATTACATAAAATTTTACTAAATACGTCTCTGTATTTTACAGTGGTGACAGTTTATACTACATGAGGAGATAATAACTTTTATGTTACTTTTAACGAAGTTTCTAACATATCTTGGTTGCGATAATTAACCATAGAAAACTACAGAGCTGTATTATTAAAGTAGGTACATACGGTGTGTTCTGGAACAACACGTTTTCAAGGATCCAAATTTTCAAGGTCCCGCAATACCAAGGTTGTACAATTTAAACGATTATACATCAACATAATTACAAATGTCTCAAGGTCACACAACTCAAAAAACGAGATGTAGAACGTCTACCACACCCAAATTTTTAACGGAGGTTATCTCACACTAAACTTATTGGCACACAATAAATAAAAGAAAATGATAGGTTATAGTATATTGAGTATCAAGAACAGTAAGAGTCGTTTACAACGGTGCAACCCTTAATGTTCGTGATGCTCATACTGTTTTTTGCACGGTTGTATTAAATTTACCACAATTGAAATTATTTAATTTCTACTAAATAAACGAAAAGTCAAAAGTGACGTTTTAAATAGAAATGTCCAATTTTTTTGTTCTTATTGTTGTGAAATATAGGCAGTATATATAATTTCACGTTGGTAAGTAAAAGACGTCGGTAGGTAAGTAAAATACTTACTGACGAGTTGGGCCTCGCAACCAGTAAACATATCCTACTGTCTTGGAAACAGATATGGTAAATAAACGAAAAAGCTCAATCATGCAAAATAGATATAGTTAAGAACGTAAGACAGTTTACCGATCGACGATAATGTTTGGCGACTGAGCAAGTCGCCAATATTGGAGGAGATGGTAAATACTTTTCGAAATCTATCTATTTTGCGATCAACAATACACTTGATGGCAAAATGTAGGCAAAACACATTTTATTTTATCTCAAAATTGCTTAAAAGGTGACCCAAGCCGAGCCACAAGCGTATGTATTGTTTCCTTAGTAACCTGAATGTTAATGTGACAGTTGTAAAATAATTGTGTCAAAATTCTGCTAATCAAGGCGACAAAATTCTGCATGATGATGAAGTGTTAGAACCAGTGGCTTACGTCTAACAAGCAATACATTCTGTGAATACAAATCTTCTTGAAACGGCGGTATTACCATTTCCAATGTAACAATTGTACATTTAATTTTATATTAATAAATAATACTATACCCAAAACTCTGGCAGGTGTTTTAGTAAACTATGAATTTCACTTACTGTTCGCTGAACGGTAAGTAAATTACTACCATTCAGTTAGACTCATTAAACAGAAAATGCCACCTACTGTTGTCAAAACAGTGCAGTAAGTTGACAAAAATGAACAATCGCACAAAAATGTATTTATTAATCTTATAAACAAAGACAGCTTGATTTGTACAAATGCAAAAAAGATGATGATGGTGTGAAGACCAAATGTAGCGTGAAGTAGCATAAATTACCCATGAATCCATGATGGTGGAAGTATCGAATTCGTTTATTCAAGTAGGCGAACCATTCCGAATTCCACTGTACATATATCAAATACATTCGTTAGTGCTTCAGTTGTGATAGAAGGTATTAGCTTCATTTTTCAAACTAAACGGAGTTTGGCCGCGCACTAAAATTAAACAGAGACGATGATTAGTAGAATTCACTAGACTCCCAATCGTCTTGTAATGGGGTATTTGACATAATGATACTGTTGCAAATTGCTCATTGCTACATGGAAAACATATTACGTCAGGATGTAGAAAAGGGTGAAGATTACGAGTGTTATAATAAATTCAAGTAAATGGCGTGATATTTTAATTAATAATGTGCCTTTGACTCTTATGAGTACTTACTTAATGCCAAAAGCGATTCTTTTTGGTAAAAGAAAACTTAAACATAGGTAATTTTCCAAAATTGAAAGCGTATTTTAAAAGAAAATACCAAGCAAAAAAGTCCAGAGTGTTTACAAGAAGCGAAGTAGACTATTCTCTTCGAAAAGCTCCTGATGATGAATTTTTAATGATGAAAGTAAGCATCATAATTAAAAGTGTTTCAATTGATGTCATGCTTATATTCAGGTTGTATTAATTATTGGTTAGCGGGTGCATGTCGCTGTGACGAGTTAACAAAAATGACACTTAATGACATAGAAGGTAAGGGTATTGTTTTAATTGTAAAAATTCCTGATTCAATAACTAATAAAGCAAGGCGCTTTATGATCGTTGATAGAAAGGGAAAGCAGCAAATCAACGTCGGTTTGTACCGAAACTATATAGCACTACACCCTCCGTATACACATAGACATAGACGTTTATTTGTGAATTATAAAAACGGAAAGTGCAGCGTTCAAGTTGTGGGGATTCATACCACTGGGAAAATATCTACCAAAATAGCGACATTTCTTGGTTTGCCTATTGCAGATGGTATTGTTTACTATAAATTTACCTTTAATTAATTAAAAAAAATAACGTATCACTCACACCTTTATCTAATTAACTAAATAAGTGGGTAGAATAAGCGCAGATGCAAAGTTGGTTGGTTTTGACAGCCTCCCCGCATAATAACACATTAAAATCTTTATTGGCATTTTTGTGAACAATATTAAGTAAAACATATATTAAAAAATAATACGCATACCTTCAGATGTGTTTTTCTCTCGATTGTTCTAATAATAACAGCGCTGGAGAACTAACTACATATTGAAAATTTTATACAGTTTACTAAACCGTTTTGCGTTTTTACTTATGGATGGTTGATATAAAACTGGCTATTGGCTTTCCCATCATTAAATAATTTTAGAATGTAAAATACACACCTAATTATATCACCTTACTGCGACTCGTATTTACCTTTCCCTTTCGCAGACTACTTAGATCTATGAATTTATATACAAAAACGATGGTTATTTACAACTTACATTTAAAATATTTCACCTATGTGATAAAACTGCTTATGAATGCGTTTTGTTATTTAACAGACATACAACTTCATTATGATTGGAAAGTTGCGTCGTGTTAATTAATGTGTTTACAAAATATTAAAAAAAAATTGCTGTTGTAGAAAACATTAAGGTCCAGTATTAGGTGAAATAATAATCATTTTCTTCATCAGCTTCACCTTGAGCGATTATAGCTTATTAACTGGTAAAACATCTAATACCCTGATGCTGCTTCATAATAATGTTCAACTGCTAGTAATTGTACTTTAAATACACGCAAGGGCTAATGTCTAATATTTTATTTTACCATTAGTATTACACAGATATGGGATTATTCTTAAAAATTATTTAAGTTCTCCACGCTACCTTGAAATACTACATAGGCTTTAAATTCTTCTACGCCCCTGAAGCTGTACCGCATACGTCTTCCTTTAACCAACCCCGTATCAGTTGGTGTTTTCTAATACACACAAGACAGCATCTTCAATATAGTGGTGTATACGCCGAAAAAATGACTTGTGTCTTCTTCTTTTTTAAGCTAGATTTTGCCTCTATACAGCATACACGCTCTATCTTAGCTAAATTACCTCTGTCAAAAAAAGGATTATACTCAAATTAAGTATACCGGCCTCTTTTAATCTTTGAATTTTTACCGATAATTGCCTGCCATGCTATCACATAAGACGACTTTACATACAGGTTCTGTCTCGGATGAAATGTCGAAAAAGGGCTTTTAGACTTATAAGCATGCCCCTAGGAAAATATTAGAGTGTAGTTACGGAAACATTTTGTGTTTTGACCGGCAGATCTTTGCGATATCATATCTCATATAGCTAAAATTTTGCGACGCGAGGCTTTCGGCGAAGGCTGTTTCGGTGATACCACTCCAGCCTCTCCGAGCATAACCGAGATTGTAAGACAGGTGTAGGGTGTCGCAACTTGTTCTCGGCTCTTTGCCCCTTGCCGTGATCGCAACTTGTTCGTAGGCCTTCGTGTATTGTCGTGGTACCCTTGCCGGAAAATTTGAATTTGTATTATAATAATAAGGAGCCTAACGCTAAGTTGTAAGTCAGGTGTAGGGCTGCGCAACTTGCGCTCGGGGCTTTGTCCCTTGTCGATGCCCCAATGGCGGAAAATTTGAGTTTGTATTTGTATTTAAGTCTGCAGGTTATCGCTGGAAATATGAATCTGTATTATAATCAGGGGTATAATTCTGACTTGTAAAACAGATGTAAGGCTTAGCAACTTACTTTCAGGCCCTCGCCTCTCGACGAAAACATTGAATTTGATTGAGACGCCGTCTATGAGGGGAAATCTGAACTTGTATTATAATAATAATAATGAGGCCTAATGCTAACTTATAAGGCAGACATAGGGCTTCGCAACTTACTTTCGGGTCTTCAGCCCCTGGCCCCTTGGCGGAAAATTTGGATTTGTATTTACGTGTTTACATTCTGATTACTTATTGCGAGAAATTTGAGCTTGTATTCTAATAAGGGACCTGCTAGCTTATAAGACAAAACATAGTAAACTGTGTTAGGGCCGGCGCCCTCCTGTCGTGGCGCCAGTTGAGAAATTTAAATTTATCTCGTCATCTAGTTGTGTATGGCCTAATGAATACTTTCTGTAATAAAGGCGGCACCATTTAGGGATATATTTCTAGGACTAATCAGGGTTTTGTTTATGTCACCATCTAGTGGTATATTTTTTAAACTAGCGAATGTTTTCTGTAATAGAGGCGACGCCACCTAGCAGTATATTTCTAGGACAAATTAGGGTTGTTTGTGGTGCAACATAGTGGTGTAAAGGCTAATGAATGTTTTCTGTAATAGAGGTTGATCGTGTTCGTCTCTCCCTCGTCTCTTTCTCAAACATACAAATCAATTAATCAAATCAAAATAATTATATACCAAACTGATTTAAATTAATCATACAAAATCCGCTCTCAATTCAAAAAATATCAGTATGATTGCTCGCACAGAGTGCATAAAAAGCCAATCTCACAATTACTGTAGGTACCCATCTAATCGCCCTTTAGCATTAACAGCAGCATTGTTAGTGCAGGTTCAAACACCGTTAAGAAAAACAAGTTTGAAAATATACTATTATTATTATAAACAACAATACATCTAGAATTATTAATAACACGTAATGCCCCTCTCTGGGACGTTGCAAGATCTTTCATACGTAATCCCTGAAAAGGAAAATTTATATACATAAACAATCGTAATAGTTGACGTTAGAAAGGTAACAATCCAACTTACCCTTCGTTTCACAATATACAAGCACAAATCCCCACTTTAACCCTGACAAATTCAAGTAGATATATAAACAATCGGAGAAGCTTGTTCAGTTCATTCTATTAGTCCTATTATGCATATACGAGTACCTAATCCAGTAAAATTAGATACCAATGATCTGAACCCTCTCATCCCTAGTGACAGCAAAGTGAACTTAAAAGCTAACAAACATAGTATATATATATATATATATATATATATATATATATATATATATATATATATATATATAGACAACCGGTATACAAATATACACATAATTTATGCTTTGGGTTATTGCTCTGCGCAACGATAGTGTAAACGGTAGTTAACTGTTAATAACATAACCTCAAAATGGAAGCTAACAATTCTATAGAAAAACTCCTTTTGTTTATTTTTTTCCATATATCACACAATAATAGTAGCAGGAGAGGGGCGCCTTTCACTTTTTTACATGCCCACGTGGGGATCGTATTTTTTCACCCTATGGTGTCTTTTCGTAGGGCATTTTCAACCCTTGACTTTCACCCTAATTTGGTCGTATTAAAAACCTTTTTTATGGCTTCTTTTCGGAGGCCATTTTCAACCCTTGATGGAATTTTCACCCTAATTAGAGTCCTTTTGGTTGTGTTAAGAACTTTTTTGTCAGTTCACACCTATGGTTTCTTTTCGGTGGTCATCTTTAACCCCTTGATGGAATTTTCGCCCTAATTACGGCCTCTTTGGTAGTTTAGCCCATGGAACGTAGGCAAATGCGTGCACATACAATGTTCTAATAAGGGGCCCTAATGCTAACTTGTAAAACATGTGTAGATCTTCAAAACTTGTTCTCGGGCCTTCGCCCCATGTGGCGGCCCCCTGGTTGGAAATGGTATGGGGGCCTAACCTTATAAGGCAAATGCAGAAACTAGCTCTTGGGACTAGGCCCCTATCGTGCCCCCTTGGTGCAATTGTCGGTAGGTTCTAACCTAAAGAGAGGTCTAGGCCTTCCCCTCCGTCATAAAAATTTATATTATAATAAGGCGGGCCTAATACTTACTTTAACACAGGACTTGTGTTAGGTCAGCGCCCTGGCTCCTTTGAATTAAAATTAACTTTTAGCGCCATCTAGTTGTGTATTTTTCTGCAATAGAGTATGCAGCATTAGTTTTCTCTTCTCTCTCTCTCTCTCTTCTCTCTCGTCTCTCTCTCTCTCTCTCTCTCTTCTGTTTATCCGTCTCTATCTCTCAATCTATCTCTTTCGGCTTTTCACACACACAAAATCAATCAATCAATTAATTAGCAGATGATCTCAAACAAATCATGCTCGATCAAATCAATCAGATCAATCTCAATCAATCAATCAACAATAAATCATGTCTTACAGTTTGCGGAAACCAGATTATAGTTCAAAAACTGATTTGGTTTAATTAATTACAGTTTGCCTGCTCAAAATCAGCCACAGTTCAGAATACCAAATTGCTATAACGGAAATAAAAGACCAAAAGTTTTAACGGTTTAGTATTATATGCGAATCAATAACTACGTTAAAACTAACAAATACGTACCGTATACTGCTATTAATTAATTCATTTTAAAAAATAGCGTAAAACTCACACCTTTATCTAATTAACTAAATAAATGGATAGAATAAGCGCTGATGCAGAGTTGTTGAATTTATGACAACCTCCCTCTATAATAACACATTAAAATCTTTATTGGCATTTTTGTGAACAATATCAAGTAACACATATATTAAAAAAAACGCATACCTTCAGATGTGTTTCTCTCGATTGTTCTAATAATAACAGCACTGGAGAATATATATATATATATATATATATATATATATAGACAACCTATACAAATATACACATAATTTATGCTTTGGGTTATTGCTACTTCGCAACGGTAGTGTAAACAGTAGTTGACTGTTAATAATATAACCTCAAAAATGGAAGCTAACGGCCAGAACATCACTGTGTGTTTTATTTAAAAGTTTACTAGTAATTATCTTGAATTCGGTCAAGTATGTGCACAAATTGACTAATGGATTGATCCAGTCACAACACCTCTACTTTAGTGAAGTTTTTATAAAAAAAGTAAATGGTTTCGGATAGCAATATGTCCGCGGAATTGCAACACATGTAAACAGTTCAGTAAGAGTAATTGGTAATATGGTAAATTTAAATGCACCTAACCTTTCGTAGAAGCTACAGTGATCCCAGCTGAATGCCGTGTATGATACATAACAGATTCGGAAGTAAACTTGATAATGCAATGTTTATTTATACAAGCGATAAGAAAAGATCTAACCGGATTGTTGAACGAGTACGTGTTCTATATTTAGTACAGTTTAATTTCCATTCTCGTCATTGCAGGGCAGCTACCAGTAGTCAATTACGCTTATTCCCAGTTCCGAGGAGCACATCGTAGCTATATCAAAAACGAGACGAAAGGTACACAACGTCTAATCTTAACAGCAACCAGCACGAAGAAGGAAAACGCAAAACGAAAAGACCCAAAAAGGAAAGCTAGGAAAAGGTAGATATAATATCGGTTTATTCATATAACGTTGTTTTGCCTCTATAGGTCGAAGACGAGCTATATGTGATACTTTACCACGAACAGGTTAATGTATTTCCTTCAATTTACATATCCAGTGTAAGCCTAAATGAAAAATTCTAATTATAAGAAGCTTGAAGAAAATTGAACCAACTCACCATGTGGGTTTAAGTAACATATTTTTACATCCGCGTTAATGCGATTATATTACTTCACAAATGAAGAAATAATTTTTGAAGCAAAACTTCTCTAGAAATGGTGATTTTCACCGAGAAAACAGAAATTAGAGAAATTTTCTAAAATATAATTTTATATCGCAACAAAATAGCCGTGTTACAAGAACCACCACCTTCCGAAAAAGGTATTCAACAGAATTGTCTTTTTCAAATTTTGTAAAAATGTTAAACTGATATTCGTTTTCAATAAAACATGACTAGTAATATGCAATTATTCAATGGTATCACCATCTAGCGGTGATTTGGCAAAGTGACAGGTACCTATAAAAATGTAAGAATTTGAAAATAACCAGAACCCACGTATATATGGCACTAGCAGGTTTATTTTGAGAATTTTGTTATGAAATACAAAGGTGAATACGAAAAGAGATAATTCCTTTATAACGTAGAAAAATAAACGCAATAAAATAAAATCATTTAATCCATTACAATAAACGGCAAAAGTAGTACATGCAGAAAAGTTAAACCATTAAGATAGAGAAATAATTAGCGAGTAAAGTCAAATAACAACCCTAACGATTGTTTTTCCAAACAGTAATTCAGAAAATTTATAGAATCGATCAGAAAGTATCCGATATCGATTTCACGTTACAAAGTACATAGTTCCAACGTTCTAGATTGTTTCTATCTTTTTTTAAGTTATGTTCACATACCTACGAAATAGTAACATGAATAATTAGTTGGAACTAGCTAAATAAATTTATGACGTGCATCGGTTTTTCGCTGGATTACCAATATAAGCAGGTATAACACTAAGAAAAATGAACTCTTCATCTAATTCACCATCTTTTTCTTCATCTGTCAACGATCAATTTTCCCAGGTAAAAACCACTATTTTCTTTAAATTTTCTGTCAGATTGATGAATTCACCATACAATCATCGCCTGATACAATTGATTGTACCTTTATTTTCCTCCCTATCACTTCCTCTACACCGCATCCTATTCAACGCCACGGGCTATTCCCTTTTGTTCGCCTGAGGTACTCTACATTTCTTCTTTTTCTAATTCTAGGGATGGGATACCCAAACTAGTGCATTCTACGGCATGACGACCGTAGTCCTGAGTACTCTACAAGCAGACGATCTTGACGCGGAGACAATAGTACCGGACTTGACCAATGCTAAAGTCATCACTATCAGGGATGAGGACAACAATACCATAACTTTTTCTGTAGTCGACAACGTCAATGATAGTGATGATTACACTGACATTTCATCTACTCTTAAGGCATTATATTCATCATACGATGTTAACAAATATATTAACACTGATGATTACGACTCTGCGTCATACCCACTGTTGCGATTTTGACGAGTTCGACAATTACGCAATGAAACAACAACGAATCCTACGAGACGGACCTGTCGACTTTTGTAACGAAGTCATCGTTGAAGAGAACATCGATGACGCTCTTACTAACAGCTACAACAACTTGACAACAGTGTACAAGAACTTGAACATAACATACTGAAACACGACAATGACGCTGACTCGGTTCATGAGAACGATGACTACAAGCAGGAGGTCTAGCATCATGGTAGCGACGAGACGACGTCGAAGACATAGACGTTCAGGAATTAGATAACCACTGGTTTTGGGATACCCACATTCCTGTAACTATTGACCGCACTATGCTACCGCTCGGTGGTACTGGCTCTTATACGATCATCGCATTGTAAGTTACGTTCTAAATTACGATGTGATTACGGAGGGCTCTCTTGAAGAGCAGCTCGACCGGGCCACACCAGGGTTCTGGAATAATACCTCGACTGAAATAATGACATAATTCTAGTTATACTAAGTTGTACATTTAACATAATGTTAAAAAAACATCGTTCGACGTAGTGCTGCCACTGACCAGACTGACTGACCATGTCGACTAATAGACAGACGGACATACGACGCCACACTTTGTGTACTCAAATATATGGATATCATATAACGGTGAATGTGTCAGTATCTACCGATGGTGACCCTCTGTTAATTCACTAGAGGAGCAGGATTAATTTTCACATCTACTGAAGACTCAGTTGAATGCTTCATGTGTAGAGTTAGAATAAACCAATGGCAACCATCTGGTAATCCACTACAGGAGCATCTACGATGGGCCCCACACTGCACGTACGCTCAATTACTTGCACCACGTCCACGCAGGTGTAATGCAACAGAAGTGGAAATGACCTTTGCACTTGTACTAAATCAAAATGTTTTATTCCTAAAGCAAATCATATATCTGAATAAATAGATGTAATAAGCTGATTAGATTTATTCAAATAAAGCTGTCTTTGTTTATAAAATTAATAAATACATTAACATATGATTTTCTTTTTTTATTGTGTGCCAATAAGTTTAGTGTGAGACGACCTCCGTTAAAAATTTGGGTATGGTACATGTTCTACCTCACTTGTTGTGCGACCTTGAGACGTTTGTAATTATGTTGATGTATAAACGTTTAAATTGTATGTAACCTTAGTATTGTGGTACCTTGAAAATGTGTTGTTCCAGAACTCTCCAAACTTACCTATTTATTTATTTCTCTAATTATCTGAGGATAATTCAAGAATGTATATAACAACAAAGTCTGTGAGAAAATTAATTTGATTTCGTCTAGAATGTATCGAATGACGATATGAGATTATGTTAAGGCAATTTGGTCATTTCTGGGGTTTAAGATTTTAGCCATTTTTAGGGGTTTTGTCAAATTATATTTACCAAAACTTGAACTTTTCTCAGGAACAGATTTACTTTTCACTTGTAACTTACTGGGTTTTTCCTTTAATAAAAAGTCGATTATGGTAAATCTTACGGGGATGTCCGGTGGACGGAAATATATCTACAACATTTCTGTGTGTGTGTGTGTGTGTGTGTGTGTGTGTGTGTGTGTGTGTGTGTGTGTGTGTGTGTGTGTGTGCGTGTAGTGTGTGTCTGTGTCTGTGCGTGTGTCTCTGTGTGTGTATGTATGTGTGAGTGTGTGCATGCATGCGTGCGCGCGTACCTCCATGCGTGGGTGAGGGTAGGTTGGTTGGGTGGGAGGGTGGCAGGGTGGGCGCGTGCGCGCGTGTGTGGCGTGTGCGTGCGTGCGTGTGTGTGAGTGTGTATATCCAACTCCAAATTCTGCAAGTGCGTATCTTGGTTTGATACAGTGTGTGGGCGGTTACAACTTCTGATATGAGGTAAGGATCGATTATTGGTTTGTTATGAGCGTGGTTTGACAGTGTAGCTCTGACGTAAAGAACCTTTCAATGGTTTTGGTAATAACGTTTTAACATTTATAACTTTTAGTTTTTCCGACTTCGTCTGCTCAAAGGTGCCCGATATGTAGCTACGCCACTGGGTCTAGTAATTTTAATTAAGCACGGAATTGAACAGGAAACCTTTATCAACCTCAAACTGTTAATTAATTGGAAAAATTTTAGCAAATTTGTGGCCTACTGATATACTATGTATCATTTTTAAGTTTTTATGGTTTGATAATAAAATGTACAATGTGGTTAGTTTTACAATACATTTACTTACAATCATTTTTAATATTCACTGTTTTAGAATGTTCTCAATCTGTTTAAATTACAGAGCTTGATGTACAATAGTTGCAATTATCAATAACGACATGTTAATTTAAAATATTAACTGTGGTGAGTTAGAGAATTATTCGTAGTTAGCTGGGCCTCCTTTAAGGTGAAATGAGATTATGTCATTCCTGGTGTTTTAGATTTTGTGAAGCTTGAAATTTCCTTAGGAACAGATTTACATTTCACTTGTAACTTACTGGACTTTTTCCTTGTGTGTGTGTGTGTGTGTGTGTGTGTGTGTGTGTGTGTGTGTGTGTCGTGTGTGATTTTTGTGTTACGTGTGCGTGCTGTCGTGTGCGTGTGAGTGCTGCGCGTGTGCGTGCTAGTGTGGTGTGTGCTGTGTGTGTGTTGTGTTGTGTGCGTGGTGCGTGCGATGCGTTTGCGCGTGCTGTGTTGTTGGTAGAAGAAGTGTGTGTGTGTGTGTGTGTGTTGATGTGTGTGTGTGTTGTGTGTGTGATTTGTTTGTTGTGCGTGCGTGCGTGTCGTGTGTGTGTGTTTGTGTGTGTGTGTGTGTTATGTGTTGTATTGTCTGTGTGCACTCGTGCGCGTGTGCGTGCGTGCATGAGTATTGGTTTTGGATGGTACAGTGATAAAATAGCAACTTCAAAAACAAGATGAATAAATCATTGAGCATAGAGCAAGCTGTGAATATTTCCTTGAAGAAAACAAATAGTTTGAAGGCAGAAGATAAGCTGCTGTTAATGAATTTAGCAATACCCTATGAAAAAGCTTTAGCCCAGGATAACTAAGGTATTGGAATACCATAAAAACCTCTGAAAAAGAGAAATTGGAAGACTTATCGCTGTTTAATAACAAACAATTAACCACACTTGGGCAAGCAAATTGCAGTTACAGGAGGACATTTTGGAAGACATGATGGTATTTATGAGAAATAAATCTCGCGAACAACGAATTACCGTCTTATCTTTTGATGAAGTTTATTTATCAAACAAAATTTCATCACATAAGAAGCTGCAAGAAAGACTGGGAGCTCACAAAAATTGTCAGGCTTTAATGGCACTAGGTCTTGCATAGTTTAAACAGACAATATAATATAAATTTGACTAACCCACGACCAAAGATATATTGATAGATGTAATTTTAAGTCTGTGGCTTCATGGTGGTTTCAACATCCAGCTAATAATGATCTAAAGGTGTTTGTTTCACACTTATTGAAAACTAATTCGTAATCGCTTACTTGACAACAGGTTCAGTCATGATATGAAATTGTTTTAAAATCACTACAAAATAGCTTTATCGTCGGTTTTTTGGCTGTACCTTTTTGTTTTTTAAAATTGGACAATAATTAACGGAGTTAGCTTAGGCGTTTTTTTATCAAACACCTGAAGAAAGTATTGTGGTGGGCCAACCATTTATTTTCAGATTTTCGCATTTCACTACGGCTGTTATGACGAATATATTTTAGAAATTTTGAAAGACCGCTATATAGACAAGGAATGGGTCTTTAAATATTATGTAAACCGGTTTGGTAAAAAGCTTCAAATAGGCGGTATATTTTTTAGGGGTCAAAGTTCATGAAAATTTAAACATTGATTTTCTCCAAAACGTTTCCAACAAATTTTTGCTTTGTTAAATATGTTGTAAAGGGTGAAATTCTCTATCTAACTGCTTAGTTTCGTTTATTTTGTATGCCCAGGACAGGATGTATGATTTTTAGAATATTATATATATATATATATATATATATATATATATATATATATATATATAGCGTCCCAGGTTTATTCATCCCGGCTATATCTTATAAACGAACAGAGATATTCGAATGGGACAAAAACTAATCCATACTATTTCTAAGATACTTTAATATGTCTTATAAAAAATCATCCCCTAAATATTTACCCCTTAGTGACAACCCTTAACTCTAAAATCTTTAATAGCACCCTATATATATTTCTATTAAATTTGGTGTAGTTCTCCATAATCTATCTAAAAAGTTTTTAAAAATTAAAATCGGTTCATAAATCATTAAGAAAATAATTTTTGAATGGCTTATTAATGTTAATAGTAGTAGTGAGACACCATCCCCACTCCACTGGTTTTGTGACCGGGGGCACCTTGGTCGCCAATTTTTACGCGTTTACGTGTGTGGGGTATTTCCCACCCTATATTTGGCGGCTTCGTACCGGTGGTCATTTTCAACCCCTAATTTTTTTTTACACACCCCCGTGTGAGACCGTATTTTCTACCCTTTCTTTTCGGAAGCCCTTTTCATCCCTAATTTTTTTTACACACCCACGTGTAGGACGCGTTTTTTCATCCTATTTTATGATAGCTTACGTGTGAGACCGTATTTTCCACCCCTATGGTTTCTTTTCGGAGGTCTTTTTCACCCTTTGATTATTTTTTACTTGTGCACGTGTAGGACGTGTTTTTTCACCCCTATTTTATGACAGCTCACGTATAGGACGCGTATTTTCTACCCTATGGTTTCTTTTCGAGGGTCAACCCTAATTAGAGCCTTTTTTGCACATGCTCACGTGGGGGGCTGGTCTTGGTGCTGGGTTGGACCTGGAGCTGGACTTGGACTTGGACTTGGGGGTTGGTCTTAGGGTCAATTTTGATGGTCATCTAATTAAGGTCCTTTTGGCTATATTAAGAGCAGTGCCCTTGGAGGTTAGGCAAATGCACACGCATACAATGTTGGAAATTGCATAATTAATAAGATATTATTATTAAAATTATCGATCCTATTGCTTTAAAATGATCAAATGCTATTGGATGATCTTTTACCTATACGAGAAAACGTTGCATTTCTAATAAGGAGGTTCTTGTACGACACGTGTAGGGCTTAGCAACTTGTTCTCAAGCCTTCGCCCTATGGCCGGAGATGGTGTGGGAATCCTAACCTTATAAGATAAGTGTAGAGCTTAGCCCCTATCGTGGCCCCTTGGTGCAATTGTATGTGGTTCTAACTTAACCTTACAGCTGTAGGTCTTCGCCCCGTCATACAAAATTGTATTCTAATATGGAGGTTCTTGTAAGGCAGGACTTGTATCAGAAGCTGCGCCCTGGCCCTTCTGAGTTAAAATTGACTTTAGCGCCATATAGAGGCGTATAGACTAAAGAACATTTTCTATAATAGAAGCTGATAATGCACACCTCTCTCTTGCTCTATCTTGTTTCTCTCCCCCCCCCCTATGACTCTTTCTCACACACACACACACACACACACACAAACAAATCAATTAATTAATCAATCTCAAACAAATCACGCTCAATCACGCTCGACCACCAGATCAATCTCAATCAATCAACCGAAATTATGTCTTACAGTTTGCGGAAACCAGATTACAGTTCAAACTGAATGCATTAAAGTCTAATTAAATATGACGTGAAATAATAGATAATTTAGACCCTAATGCAATGATGCTTTATGTATAGGCAGATTAACACCTGTAAAAACCCCATTAAAAAAGACTGGAAAGTATTACTTTATATATATATATATATATATATATATATATATATATATATATAACAGTTAAATTAAATTAACATTTAGCCTTGGGCCTTGTGCGCAAGCGCGCTCGTCAATGTTCGGATAGAATCGGTTATCTTCGGAGGGTGTCTAAGTATTGACGTAACCATCTAATATCGTAGTACATGTTTATAAATCTAAACGCCTATTTTATGGTCGAGTATTTTCTCCAAGACGGTAGCTGCGTACTTGTTTCTCGTGTGTTTCGCTCTTTAAAGTGTAATTGCCATCAGTGGGCATTATTATAATGTATTCTCCTGTTTATGAGCCAACATCAGCGGACATTAGAGATTTTACTGACTTGTTAATAAACTATTACAACATAACCGTTCAAGATTGATGAAAGCGATGACGTGGCTGAGCTGAATGTATCTCACATCAAGGTGATGGTGCTGGTTCTGAAGAGAAAGAAGAGCGATGAGGTAGGGAGAAGGGCGAATCTCAAAATCATGATGATGATAACGAAATCACAGTTCAAGAAGAAGAAAACCGATAAAGCATGTTATTAAATAATAATGATGTATTGTTAATAATTAAATATAATAATAATAATAATAATAATAATAATATTTTTCAAACGTTAAGCTTTCTTCAATTTTGTTAATAAACTTGTTTTTTTTCCTAACGGTGCTCCACCGTCTTGATTCATGTCTGCAGGTTTAACTTTCGCTTTTGCGTGTTTTCGTTTCGTGTTTTGTATGTCTTGCGTTTCCGTATTTTGTGTTAGCGTATTTTCGTGATAGTTTTTTCGTTTGTGTTTCTGTCTTAACGTGTTTTCCTTTAGCGTGTTTGCGTGTTTTTGTTAGTGTGTATGTGTGCGTACGCGCATACGTGCGTGGGTGCGTGCGTACCTGCAAGCGTGCGTTTGTGCGTGTGTACGGGCGAGCGTGCGTACGTGCGTGCGTATGTGCGTGCGTGCGTGCGAGCTTGCGTGCGTGCGTGCGTGCGAACGTGCGTACGTGCAAGCGTGCGTACGCGCGTGCGTATGTGTGTGTGTGTGTGCTGTGCTGTTGTGTGTCACGTGTGTGTGTGTGTGTGTGTGTGTGTGTGTGTGTGTGTCGCGTGTGCGTGTGCTATGCGTTGTGTGTGTGTGTGTCACTGTGTGTGTGTGTGTGTGTGTGTTTGTTGTTGTGTGTGTGTGTTTTGTGTGTGTTTGTGTGTGTGTGTGTGTGTGTGTGTGTTGTCATGTGCATGTGTGTGTGTGTGTGTGTGTGTGTGTGTGTGTCGTACGTGTGCGACTGCTAAAGCGACATAATGCGTGCGTACGGACGAGCGTGCGTACGTGCGTGCGTATGTACGTGCGTGCGTGCGTGCGAGCTTACGTGCGTGCGTGCGAGCGTGCGTATGCGTGCGTATGTGCGTGCGTGCGTTGTGTGTGCGCGAGCTTGCGTACGTGCTTCGTGCGTGCGTGTTTTCGTTTGATCCTCGTGCTAAAGCAGTGCCAGTCGATAGTAGTTGTAGGCACTATTGTGTTGATATATAAAATATATAAAAGCTATAATTGAATATAATTGGAAACGCTTGCTATGCCCAGTCCGTGGGTTATGTTTAATTAGCTTTTTGACAGATGTATCTATTTATGATAAATCAGGCTTGCATGTAAAAAATATAGAGCGAAACTAGCTAGCTAACGTGTTTGATGCTCACATCAGAGTATTGAAGATTCTGTTTATGTATTAGAAAACGTACAATTCTCGAAACAGAATGCGGATAATTGAAAACGAAAAGTGTGCAGCATTTCAGAGTTGAAACCAGTTAATTTAGGGTAACCTCTGTCCATGTAATAATAATGTCTAATAGGCTTGTTATTAGCTGCTCTATAGTTTGTTACAATATAATCGTTCAAATGAAGACGATAGGTGATTGTATCTCAAAATCTCGATGATGATGATCTCTCCAAAATTTCAAATAAAATTAGATTACGTCACTCTTATTTCAGATTAGAAATTTTTTTGTGTGATTGTGATGTTATTGTGATTTATTGTTGATTGTGTTGTTGATTGTATTTTGTATTTATGTTTTTTTTTTTTTTTTGTGATTGTATTTATTTATTGTATTTTTTGGTGTTTTTTTTTTTTGTTGGTTTTTTGTATTTTTGTTTTTTTGTATTTTGGTGTGTGTATTTTTATTTTTTTTTTTATTTATTGGATTTTATGTGTTTTTAATTTTTTTTTGTTTTGTGTTGTGTGTTGTGTTGTGTCTGTGTGTTTTGTGTTGTGTGTGTGTGTTTGTGTGTGTGTGTTTGTGTGTGTTTGTCTGTTTTTCTGTGTGCTTGTTTTGTTTGTGTCTGTCTTTTCTTTGTGTTTCGTGTGTGCTTTGCGTGTGGTTGTGCGTGTTTGCGTTTTTGGTGGTTTGGTTTTGCGTGCACGTTTTTTCTTAAAATTTGCTTGCTTTTTTGTTCTATTTTGGGTTTTTGTTTCGTGTGTGCGTGTTTTTTTTTTTTTGTTTTTTGTGTGTTGTGTTGTGTGTGTTGTGTTTTTTTTTTTTTTTTTTTTTTTTTTCCTTCTTTTTTTTTTTTTTTTTTTTTTTTTTTTTTTTTTTTTTTTTTTTTTTTTTTTTTTTTTTTTTTTTTTTTTTTTTCTTTTTTTTTTTTTTTTTTTTTTTTTTTTTTTTTTTCTTTTTTTTTTTTTTTTTTTTTTTTTTTTTTTTTTTTTTTTTTTTTTTTTTTTTTTTTTTTTCTTTTTTTTTTTTTTTTTTTTTTTTTTTTTTTTTTTTTTTTTTTTTTTTTTTTTTTTTTTTTTTTTTTTTTTTTTTTTTTTTTTTTTTTTTTTTTTTTTTTTTTTTTTTTTTTTTTTTTTTTTTTTTTTTCCTCTCATTTCTCTCTCTGTCTGTCTCTGTCTTTTTTTTTTTTTTTTTTTTTTTTTTTTTTTTTTTTAGGGATTTGTATACCTCTTCTGTAACAAACATTTTGAGTTTATGTTCGTCGTTAATTGTAAATATAAAAAAATATAAATAATTTTAATTATTGATTTATAGGTATGTGAAACAACAATTTGCATTCTTAAACAAATATCTTCTTAATGGTTTATACTACTTCTTTAAATTATTTTTCTTCATTTTTGGCTACTCATCATCTGACTTAATTCTTTGCAAATTTTTCGCTATATCCCGATATCTAAGCGTCCCAAGCACTTCTTGTGGTACGTTTGTGATTCAGGAATCCATTTTGGGCTTAAAATTTTGTGAAAATGCCTTGATTTAATGGTAAGATAATTTAACTGAATATTGAAATTTAAAACATTTGCTTTGCATTTTATTTTTTTTACTACTTATTTTTTGCCATTTAATTCTGCTTTTTCGCTTTTTTTATGATTCGTTTTGCTGAATGAATAAATTTTGATTAATTTTTTTGAACTTTCAAAAAATCAATAAAATTATTCCATTTCATGAAGATAAATTCATAAAAAATTCCATTTTTGTGGTTTTAACCAAACATTGTTCTTCAAGATATTCCAATATTGATGCAAAGATGACCACCTTTGGTTTAATTCCGTAATCGTTTAGATATCAGAGGTTATTAAAAAGTTTGTGTACAAAATTTGAAAATTTTATAACCATTATTTAGTAATTTAAGGCTATAATTTTTTTAAATATATTTTATATAATTCTAAGTTAAATGTTAATAAACATAGTTTGTATATTTTTATTTTTACATTTTAGTAAATTTTTTTAAACTCGATTTAGTTATTCCGAGCATTATTAAAAAATAACGGCGTCCGAGATCATTTTCATTAGTGTTACATAGCAGTTATTATTTGATGTTCAGTGGAAATAACCACACAAATCATTATACTTCTTTTAATAACCATAAAAAAATCCATTTTTGTCATATATCTGGAGACCTAGTTGTCCAAGGTCCCCTCTAAAATTGACTATCACCCTCATTTTGTTTTCTTTTTTGTCAACATTTATCTCTGAAACGAAGAAAATCCTACTTGAAATTTTTCTTTGTTTGATTTTCCTCATCTTCACATATTTTCGGATCAAATAGTAAACCAGTGGCGTATATCAAGTACATAAATCAAATATTCTTGTTTATCAAAGGCCATCAAATCCAAAATCATAGTGACATTATTCGTGTATATTGAGCTGACAAATGAAATGGAAACAAATTTCAGTACATCCAGTACCGTAAGTTCAACCTGAAAAACGTTTTCGACCTGGCCTATTTCCCACTGTATCGAATAATTGCGTATCGCGAGCATCAGAATGGGTAATGTACATATTATCAGATTGTCTGTGTATATAGTTTAAATCAAAAAAACGTCGCTTTTTGGAACTTCAACACTGTTCATAAAATGGTGGCTTTGGAGCATATGTTCATTTGACAAAATTAATTTTTTCACGCAGCATATGTCCTAGAAATTTTTGAACAATTTTGAAACACCTTAATTAAATACATATTGTATAATTTAAATTAAAAGAACTCCTGTAACTTTTGAACGGATCGTTAGATTTTGTTCAAATTTTGATGGGTTATATTAGAGTCAGTTTGGGATTTTTACAAAAAAACAATATGACCGACTTTCGGTTTCACTGAAAACACAAAAGCTGAACATTTAAATGGCACAGCCTGTATATTTTCAGATACATTTCACCTGCCAAATGCCAACAAACGCCATTTTAGTTTAAGTCCTTCAGGAGCATGTTATGTTAATAAAAATTTGAAAATTACTGCTTTATTATAGGGTGAATCTTATTAATTAAAATTAAAGGCGTGCTAGAACTCATCATTCTAAGCAAAAAAGTTTATATGTACATGGGTCCGGAAATGCTTCGTTTCGAGATACAGGGTGTCAAAGTTGAAAAAAAAATCGCGTTTCTTCAATATCTTTCGACTGTTTCGAAATAGTTTCATGAAATTTCGTATACGGGGTTTTGGGATGACAAATTCAAATTTGTGGTCCATTTGGTTGTCGTTTCTAGAGGGCGCCAGCCCGTTTTCGACCCCTTTAAATTAGCAATTTTTTTGCTACACTGTATGCCATTTTGGACTAGAAAATCGATTCTCCTATCTTTTCTTCTAAAAAGGTGTATCTTAGTGATGTCGCTAGGAGCAACCCTTTCCGAGAAAAACGCTTTTAAAACTCATGATGCATAACATTTTCGGAGGGTATTTTTTTGACAGGTTTATCAATAGGAATTTTAATTGTTACTAAGTAACCTTGTTTACTTATGTACTTATCTGTTCTTTGCGTTCATTGATAATAAAATTTTAATAAAAATCCATAATTAAATACGATAGAATGCCTAGACATACAACATGTATACTTTTAATATTTTTTTCTTTTCTTTTTTAATTGTTTTTCGGAAAGGTTGCTCTAGCGACTTCTAAGATATACCTTTTGTAGCAGAAAGACAGGAGAATCGATTTTAGTCCAAAATACAGTGTCACAAAATTGCAAACATTTAAAATGGCGAAATTGGTTCTAAAAAAAAAATACAAAATTTGAATTGCATCCAAAAAACCCGTAAGAAAAGAAATATTTAAAATAAAGTTTGAAAAAAGGATTTTTTTAAAACGACTCAAAGACGAATGTACATATAATTTCTTAAATGAAGTTCTAATACTGCTACAAAAGGTATATCTTAGTGAAGTCTAACAATTTCCGAAAAAATCCGACATTAAAAAAGAAAAAGAAAAAATTAATATTAAAAGTAATGTTGTATGTCTGGCAT